>APFE030787233.1:0-70261 GCA_000404065.3 Pinus taeda
AACGAGCTATCATACGCGTCAAACGGAGATCGTATGCCAAAGTTACGACCCCGGGAAATTGATGTACCAATTACCCAAAACGGGGCCCACAATTTGGCGTTTCATCTTCTAAGGGTCGGTTTTGGAATGTGAAGGGTTTTCCATTGTTTCTCAATAATAAATAGGCCTTCGAGCCTCATTGTAACACAAGTTCGGAACAGTTCAGAGACATGTAGTCGCACATCTCTTCTCAGAGATAAGCTACCATCGTCCTAGCTGGTTTATTTCCATTTCTGGTTGTAAGCATATTTCGGTATTTTTCATTAATGAAATGAATTGTTATTTCCGCTGCATCTCTTTATTTATGGTTATCGCATCTCGGTATTTATGGTTATCTCTGTAATCTATTGCGTTCCTATTTAAATCCGGATCAGAGACAATGAACAAAAGTCCTGAAACCTTCTCATATTTCAGTGTATGTTTCCCTCTTGGCACAATGCTGCCATAGAGGCAAATGGTCAATCTAAGCGATTCGATGTATTATGGGACCCAGTATGGATATCAGCTAAAGCATTCAGATGTTTTGCTGATATCCTTCTTCTTGCAAAATTTCATGGCATTTATTGTACAATCC
Source organism: Pinus taeda (assembly GCA_000404065.3). Classification (NCBI taxonomy): domain Eukaryota; kingdom Viridiplantae; phylum Streptophyta; class Pinopsida; order Pinales; family Pinaceae; genus Pinus; species Pinus taeda. The sequence goes on from APFE030787233.1 coordinate 614, forward strand.
TATTCTGAATGTCTATGCCCCATATAAATATCGTTTCTCCTACTGGAACCATTTCTTGTCATTAGAATTAATGGAAATTGTCTCTTTGATGATCACTAGTGATTTGAATTGTAATTTGAGTAATGATGAAATTTGGGGCAAAGGAAAGAAGAATGACCCTTTGGCTAGACTCATAAAAGATGCATGTCTAGAGCATAATTTTGTTGATGTCTGTCCCCCTCAGATTGGCCCAACATGGGATAATGGAAGATTTAACTCTGCATATCTAGCTAAAAGGTTGTATCATTTTTAAATCCATGACAGCTTGTTGGAACGACTGGGTTCTCCAATTTTGAACATTGTTAAGTGCTTAATCTCTGATCATAGACCTATTTCCCTTCGATGGAGAAATAAAGTTATCAGGAAGGGTTTTCCTTTCAAATTAAATAGAGTCTGGATGGAGGATGCAAAATTTAATGAACTTGTTTAGAGATCGTGGCTCAATTTCCCTCCTCAGGATCTATCTTCCCCTTCCCAGTCCCTTCTGTATCATCTTGCTTCTCTCAGGAAAAGCGTCAAAGTTTGGCAAAACAAAAAGATATACTCTAATAGAAAGGCTCTTGAATATATACAAAAGGAGTTGGACAGGACAACAGAGAATATTATTGTTAATAGCATCCCTTTAGAACTATGTTGTCGTATAAGGAGCTGGAAGCAAAAAACCAGAGTCGACTTGCCATAGAAGAAGCTTCTTGGAGATTGAAAAGTAGGCCTATTTGGCTAAAGGAAGGTGACAGGAATAAAAAATTATTTCATAGATATGCAAATAAAAAACGTGAAAATAATGCTATATGGGAGATACAAGATGAGGAGGGCAATCTGTTACGTTCACATGAATATCACTAAAGAGGCAGTTAAGTTTTTTGAGAAATCATACAAAAGAAACGAGGACAATAGGATTGAGGATATTTTCTGGGGAATCGATCTATTCCTAACCATGTTTGATGATGAACAAAATGAACGTCTCTACCAACCTGTCACGGAGGAGGAACTTCTAATGGTAATGAAGTCTTTTAAAAATGACAAAAGTTCAGGTCCCGATGGATGGATGACAGAGTTCTTTATTCATTTTTTTGATCTGATAAAGAAGGACTTAATTAGTATGGTGGAGGAATCAAGAATGATGGGAAAAATCCACCAACACATTACATCTACCTACACTGCCCTCATTCCAAAAAACAGGAAAGCCTCCTCTTTCTTAGATTACAGACCTATCTCTTTGTGCAATACTATTTATAAAATCATCTCTAAGATCATAGCTGGCAGAATTCAGGGTACACTGTCTAAATTCTTGACTCAGGAACAACATGGATTTCTCCTCAGAAGGAACATCCTGGAGGCGGCAACAATCACTCAGGAATACCTGTACTCTCTACATTCGAAAAAGATTGATACTGCTATTATGAAATTAGACCTAAAGAAAGCCTATGACTATCTTGATTGGGGCTTTATAAGATGTATTCTTATAAAAATCAGCCTAAATTGTCACTGTAAAAACTGGATAATGGCCTGTGCTGAAAATATAAACTTTGTTGTCATAATCAATGGATTTCCATCTTCCTTTTTCTTGGCTATAAGGGGTCTGAGACAGGGGTGTTCACTGTCCCCTCTCTTGTTTATCCTAGCAATGGATAGTTTAAGTCTTCATATTAAAAGAGTTGTCATGGAGAAGAGATGTCGTCCCATGATGATTAGTAGGGGAAATTACATTTCTCATTACTTATTTGTGGATGATATCTTGATTTTTGGAATGCTCTGCCAAGTCTTTTGGAACTATATACATGGAATACTAGAAAAATTCCAAAGAGCTACAGGCCTCCTAATAAATGATAGAAAATCCTGCTTTTATCATGGGGAAGGTAATATGGAAATTATGGAGTATCTGATACATTTGTTCAATATTGAAGTGAAGCCCATAAAGGATGGCTAGAAATACCTTGGTTTTATTATGGAGTATCTCATACATTTGTTCAATATTGAAGTGAAGCCCATAAAGGATGGCTATAAATACCTTGGTTTTCATCTTAAACCTTCTAGCTATCCAAAAGCCGACTGGCTGTGGATCTCTAATCGATATATCAAAAGGATAGCTGGATGGGAAATGAATGTCTCTCTATGGTAGGAAGATCGGTTTTACCACAATCTGTGCTGGCCCAACCGACTGTGTATTGGGCCCATCTTTATTACATCCCGACTAGTATTATCCTTTTGCTAAATAGATTGACAACAAATTTCATATGGAGAGGGAATAAAGAGAAAAGGAAATATCATCTGACAAAACTATCAAATATTACTCTTCCAAAGGATCTAGGTGGATGGGGAATCATGGATCTCCAGAAATTTGGGATGGCTTTGCTGTGAAAGTCTCTATGGAGAAGTGTTTTTGGGGACAACATATGGAGCAGATCCATAAATATGGGCAATAAAGGCATCACCTTCTGGTATAGGAAAGGGACTATAGGGTCTCCCCATGGCTTAACCATCTAGATGAGCTTTCGTAAAATTGAATCATTGTTTTTCCAAAACCTTACTTGGAGCTTTCAAACTGGTAACAAGTTATTCATAGGTTTTGACCCTATAATCGGTGGAGGGGATGATATCAATATATCACTGCAAATCATAGAGTTTCTCCATCGTAAGGGGATTTTTACAGGTAATCAAATCATCCTAGAATTGTAGGGTCCCTTTCCCATCTGGAAAATGCTTCTATTTTGGGCTTAAAAGGAATTTCGGCTCATTAGTGGACACAGATTCTGTTGACATTAAGGAACATGGGAATATGTCATACTGAAGCTGAGGATTTCCTCACCTGGAAAGGAAAAAGTGGAAAGGAAAATGTAAGTGTAAAAGATATCTACTCATCCCTATCCAGGATTCACTTTTCTCAATCTGTTAACTTTTTCCCTTTGTCATTATGGAAAACTAGAAGCCCCTATAAAATCATCATTTTCTCCGCGCTAGTTTTCCACAACAAAAATCTCACATGGGAAAATCTACAAAAGAGGAATTGGACAGGACCTGGAATATGCCTAATATGTAAAGCAGAGGGAAAAAATAACGACCACATGTTCCTGCAATGCAGTTTCACCCTTCAGCTATGGAGGAACATTGCGTCCTTTTTTGGTTTTAGTTTTGTGTTGCATTCTTCACTAAAATAAGCACTTGAATGGTGGAGTAATCATAAAGCAATATGGAGACCCATTCGACAACTTGTTTCTTGGTCAATCTGGAAGTGGAGGAATAAGTATTTGTTCTGAAAAAGAAAGGAAGATTATAAGCCTATTTTTGAGAAGATCATCACACTATATAACTCCCTTCCTCCCAAGATTTTTTAGCATAATAATAAAAAACCAAGGAACATAAAAGTAGCGAGATGAGTTTTCCAAGAGCTTTCTTTGATAGGGCTACACAAAACGGTATGTGTGCCTATGGTATCTATATTGTCATGAAGGAAGACAATAGTTTTCCATCTACTAGAATGGTGGAAAAGGAACAAACAACAAAGCCGAAGCAATGGCTCTATCAAGACTCCTTCACTTTAGCATTTTCCTAAATATTTAGTCTCTACAGATCTATGGTGATTCCAAAATTATAATTGATCATGTCACTGCCAAACATTCTATAAAAAACCACAAGTTAACGGGATGGATGAACATAATTGATTCTTTTTGGAGGAGGAGGAAGGATTATTCTATTCAACATGTGGACAGATCTCAAAATACTCAAACAGATGATTTGTCAAAGAAAGGGCTTCTAACTCAAATGGGCAAATGGAAAATGGATATAAATGGCTATTAAAAATTAACAGATCTAGGACTTTTATCTTCTTGGTACATAATCTACCTTGCTATATATCTCAACCCCTGGTGTGTATCCTGGAACCATTTCTTTTCCATAGTGCATGTTTTTTCTCTGTTGACGAAAGATGCTCTGAATAAGGGGACTATATCTATCTAGGCCAACTATCTAGTAAACTTTTATATTTTATGTATACTGCATATACAAATCATTTTCTATTGTTACTTTTTTCTACATGTAGGTTTACTGTCGGCAAATCTTAGGATTTAGCATCATATTTCAATCTATCCATATGTAAATGGGTCTTTATCTGATTTTAATACAATTTAGCTTTTTCCATACTGAAAAAAATGTTTGAGAATACCAAATGCAGGAAAGTACCAACAATTATACCAATATAAAAGAAAATATAGGTTACCGTGGCCAGAAAGAGTTGGAACATATGAAAAATACAATCCATAGTCGTGTCCCTACATCTTAGATTGATGTGGAATAATCCGAGGAAACCTTCCAGGAATGGTTGTAACCATGCCCAAGTAGCAATCGGTGGCAAGGGAAAACAGATACAAATGCTGAGGCAACTAAGGAGGTATGGTTTGAGTTTGGGGATTTTTCTCTAAACTTTTTATCTCTACTTCTCTTGTTGTGGCCATTCGAATGAAACAAGGACGATCACATGTCAGCACATTGGGGAGGGGTGACGTGGTGACAACAAGATGTTTGTGATTTTTCCAAGGATAAACGATAGTCGTAGGCACGAGAAACAATGGATTAATATGTTTAATGTGAGATAAATTCTATGTTAATTCAAATACCGTGTTGATGAAATGGCTTTGGTCTATTACACCTATTCAAATTACACATGGACAAATTTCCTCTTTCAAATGCAATGTCTCAAAAATGATGCATAATTAAGATTGGTAAGGACCCAAGGTACATTACTTAAGGAGTGACCACCTATAGCTATTAGAATCATCCAAAGGCATGGTCATATTAGTAAATGCCATAGAATATATAACAATGAAATCAAATGCAATATTACATATCCATGTATAGAGTATAAAGTTGACAATGAAATCAAACGTAATATTACATAGCCATGTTTAGAGGAGAAATGAGGTGAGGGGGAGGTATGATTATGAAACCTTCACTTAGTTTAGGCTACCTAAAATGAATCAAAATAACAATAACACTTATGTGGAAAATAAATCGAAATTATAGTTAGGAAACAAAATATATAAAATAAACAACATTTGTAGTAATAGCTGGAATATAAGGGAAGGAAAAATAAAAATTAAAAAAATCAGGGTTATTGTAGGTGTTTGGAAACCTCCTGGAAACACCAAGTCTTCTCTCCCCCATGACATTAAGGGAAATTTTGCTAGGCCTAATTGAATGAAGTACTTTCCCTCATAATACTCATCACTATGAGCTAGATCTGTCGATATGAACTATGGTGTCTGCATACTGACCATGCTCCCCATGAGCATATGTTGAACCTTATAAATATATGAAACAAAATTACAACACTTGTGACTCAATTACATGGCTATCCATAAAAACATATGACCTCTCCTATACCAATGGCTCTTATGATAAATCACCCAACATAACGGGGTTACACATTTGCACCATATTTTACATCAATCACCCAAAAAAATGGGATTACATACATAACAGGACTTGATCCCAATATACCATACATGACTAAATTTTATAATGATTACAATATGGGTATTTTGATGACCTTTATGTCAAGAGACATACATGGCATCCATAACCATAAATAAGGATTTCAACAATGAAGTATATTTGTAGCAAAACCGTGATGATGATCATCTAATAGTAGCAACATAAATGTGTAATATATCATCAAGAAGATAAGATAATGTAGCACCAATCTCTTCAATATCATCAATACGTGGCCAAATATGAAACACATCCAAGCTACAAAAGAAACTCATCCCCTTAACTTCATTCCATCATCATATCAACACCATAGTCAGCATATACAATAAGATACTTTCTCCATGTATCAACAACATATGTGAAAACAAAGAGAACCTCTAGCATCATAAGTCATCAACCAACATCAATAGTGACAATAGCATATTTATTGTTATTATCAAGTGCATCAAGATTTATATAGCAACACCAATAATTTCATCGTATGCAATCAAAGCATCATTAATAACCCATGACATAGTGATATGAAAAATAACCAAGAAATCATCATAGATATAATCATGTAATAAGGAGTATTGAACAAAACCATAGTGCCAACAATGAAATGATGGAAGCATATGAGAAGCTCCCCTTGAATTTGCTCCATTCTTCTAGAATCATAAAACATAAAACATGACTTCTAAGTAAAAACCCCCATATACACGTGATTGTTCTTCATAAGAAACACTTACATAAAATAAAATATTGATTTGCATGGCCACAACTCCCCCTAAACATGTGATATTTGTTCTTGATTATAGTCGCTTCATCAGATGAAACATTAGTAATGTAAAAACCCTAATGTAAAATATACAACTAATTACATAATTTATGTGCTTAATACTCAACCCACAACTATTCAACTAATTTGTGATATTGCTACTTAGTGTCTCACTAAGTAAAGACCAAATTTTGCTCAATTTTGGTGTATTTCATAGTTTCACTTAGGAGAAGTGGGCCTAGGGTCCCACAATTGATTGTTGGCATGAGAAACACCCCAAATTTTTATTTAAAAGGAAATATTGTGGCTTTGGTGGAGTTTGGGGCCACCACAAAGGATTTTTGGCTCACATGTAGAGTACACTCTCATTGGTTTGAAAATGTGAGGGAAATTTGATGTGGGCCCACATGGGAAGCCTTAGAGGAAAATCGACAAAAGGAAAGAGGGGATCTCATTTTGGCGATATTCTATCATTTTCAAAATTTTTCTTTGACAAGAGGACGCTTAAGTAGTCATCCATGTCTGCAAGCGTTGCTCAGCACACCGAGTGTTTCCGAGTGGAAATCCCAACCCTTACTCTAGTGGACTTCGGGTGCCAGGCCTAGGAGGGAGTTCTACTTCATCCCATTTGGTACCAACAGTGGGGAATCGAGTTATAATGGCAGGAGAGTCATAGTAGCACAAGGACTAGACAATCACAACTAGAGGCACTCCGAGAAGTTGTGGATATAGGGGAGTTTGAGGAGGAAATTCAATTGAAAGCTTGGGAATCCTTATAACATGGTTTGCAGGAATTTTGAGAGAATTGAATAGGATATTTCTCAAGTGGGTTGATTCACCCGATAGGAGAGACATCCAAGCCCAAAAGGGTCAAAATTATGGGTCAATCTTTGGACAAACCCTTTATGGGTTATTCTAGGTTTCTTATGTAGAGGCCACGATTACTTTCCCAGAATTTTGTGAGGAGTGGGGAAGGCTCTAACAACACATCATTTTAGGAAGAAACAGTTTTCTATGTAGTAACAACGCAAATCTTGGGCCAAATTAGCAATAGATTGGAGGAGAGTGGTCCATTGTTCATTTTGGGATTTTCCTAGCTTGCCAAGAGCAAGCCCATGTGCACACATTCCAACACCTTGTTGTACACTTATTCCATTTAATAAAATGAGTAAACAACATAGTTTTGGTGCCTATTTTTTGGTTTGATGGTTTGTTTTGATTTCATGGTGTTTTTTTCAATTTTTTTTGCATATTTACAGTAAATTTTCCTCAAGGATATTATAGTGGTATCAAAGCTCATAGACTTGGCACAACCTGTGGGAGCAGCACAATCTATGACACTGAAGGATAGGCAAAATGTGACATACCAGAGGTAGAGGTATAGGAGCAAGGAAGGACAGTCGTAGGTCACCCCTAATCCTATGACTATAGAACTAGAGGTAGAGGACACCAACATGGCAAGATAAGGAAGGAGAAAAAATGGAGGAGGAGAAGGAGTTTGTCCAACTCCTACTAAAGGCAATGCAGGATTTGTCTCAAAACATTGAAGGAATGGGCCAATGAAATGGTAATGGCAACTAGGGTAAGGGAGTCCAAGGGGATTTCCACTATGGGGAAGGATATGGCACCTCACATCACTATGCATCTCTCCATGCCAACATTCCATTGATTCAAAATACACCCCCTAGTTCCACCATTCATATACTCCTACAATATTGAATGTCAGGTGGGAAACCAGAGTAGGAGGAAGCACCTTATGGGGACTATTTCCTAGAGTATCAGTCTTATGGGCCTGAGTTTGGGAGGGCCATCACCTTCAAATATTTCTATCAGTTGAAGGGAAACAACAAGCCCAAGGGACAGAATGGAGGAGGTTATTTGTAGGGGACAGATTTATAATGCATGATGGCGAGGCTATTTCTCCCAACCTTCAATGGGTCCTCGATGAGCTCGGCCAAGGCATGGGTTGAAAATATGGATGTTTATTTCTATTTGAACTAAATGACAGAAGGAGAGGAAGCCAATGACTGGTCGTTTCATTGATTGACCACATTAGGACATGCAGGAGTGACTGCCTATGATAATTTCACCAGGAGTGGCTTAGAGTGGTTTGAGAGGAAGTATCTTGAGGAGTATTTTGAGGAGGTGACAAGGCTCAAACAGAGCAGGAGTGGAAAAACCTATATCGCAGAGTTTCTACGATTGTCTGTGATGGTTATTGACTTGTCATAGCCTAAGAGGATTTTCATGTTTTTCGATGGGCTAATACATCCATTGCATGGGTTAGTGAGGTCTAATAGGCCCACTACATTACAAGATGCAAATGGGAGAGCCATATATTTACAAGATTACCTACCGAGGGCAAGGGCACCATTACCCCCTTGTTAAGGTTTCGAGCAAAGGGGGGAGGAAATTAGGGATCCACCACTGAGAACCAATCAGGGACAAGGGCAGTTGGATGATAAGACCCAGAGAGATCTTAGAATGAGGAAATTTTTCTTCACTTGCCAAGAGTCATGGGCACCAGGCCATAGGTGTGCAACGTGAAAGGCCCACTATATTGAGGTATTCTCTGATCCTGATGCAGAGGATGAGACCTATTTTGAGATGAGTGGAGAGGAAAGTGCATTAGTGCAAGGGGGAGTAGGACCACCACACCACCATGAGGAGGGGGAGTTTCCTTCACACCTACTGGAGGGGTCCTTACATCACTATGTGGGGTACCCAAATTCTTGATTATGAGGATTAGACACGCTATGCAGGGACAACAGGTATCATTTCTGGTGGATAGTGGGGCTACCCATAATTTCATTGATACTCAATTGGTTTAGAGGTGGGGAATCACAACTAAGGATTTTGAGGGATTCTCAGTTCTTATCCCTAGGGACAGAACCATGCAATGCACTTGTTATGTGCTAATATTGATAGTGATCATCGGGAATTACTCCATGACATATCATTTTCTTATGGTGGATGTGTGAGGCACCAATGTAGTATTGGGAGTCTAGTTTATCTATATGCTTGGCAGAGTCATAATAGACTGGCATAAGCTGGATCTGGAGTTTGTAGCACCAGATGGAAAGATCGTGTTGCTTTGAGGAATGAACTCCTACCCACCTAAGACTGTTTCGGCCCATAGGATGGATGTTGATTTGAAACATGGAGACATTGAATGGTTTATGGAGTTGATTATCTCAGGGGTTGGGGGAAATCCCTAGCCACCACACCCAGAGATACAAACTATTCTCGACAGATATCTAGTGGTGTTTTGGGACATACCACTGAGACAACCACCTGACCAGGGGTTTGAGCACACTATCGAGTTGGATCTAGGGTTACAGATTGTCATCACCACCCGTTATCGATATCCCAAGGCTTATCAGGATGAGATCGAGAGGACCATCCACAAGTTGTTGTCACTCGGGCATATCAGGCCCAACTCTATTCCTTTTTCTTCATCAGTAGTGTTGGTGAAGAAGAAGTATGGGTCCTTACAGATGTGCATCAATTATAGGGCCCTCAACAAAAGACGTTGAAGAATCGTTATCCCATTCCCCAAATATATGAGATGATGGATGAGTTGAGGGGATCGAAGTTATTCTCAAAAGATAGATTTGTGGTCGAGGTGCCATTAGATCGAGGTGAGGGACCAAGATGTCCCAAAGACAATATTTTGGTGCCACTATGGGCACCTTGAGTTCTTGGTTATGCCCTTCAGGCTAACCAATGCACCCACGACATTCCATTCATGCATGAACCATGGGTTTCATGGGCAACTGAGGAAGTTCGTGCTGGTGTTCTTTGATGACAGACTGATTTATAGCTAGACGTGGGAAGATAATTTGCAGCACCTTAAGGTAGTACTGCACATTTTATAGGAGTATAAATTTTATGCTAAACTCTCCAAGTGTGAGTTTGGGTTGACTGAGATGCTCTACCTAGGGCACATCATTAGGGAAGATGGTGTTAGGGTGCATGAGGAGGAGAGTAGAGTTATCTGAGATTGGCCAAAGTCCTATAATGTGACCGAGTTGAGGGTATTTGTGGGCATTTTCAGTTATTATAGGAATATCATGAAGGGCTTCTCCCAACTTGTTACACCCCTCACAGACTTAATGAAGAAGGGAATGTTTGAGAGGACTAATACAATGTAGGAGTCATTTGATCACCTCAAGGAGGTCATGAGGAGTTGTTTGGTGTTGGAACTTCCTAACTTCACTCAACCTTCATGTTGGAGTGTGATGCATATAGAGTGGGTGTGGGGGATGTATTGATGCAAGAAGGGCACCCCATAGCATTTGGGAGACGGAAGCTATTTCCCCATGATTTTCTTTAATCCATTTATGATAAGGAGATGTTGGCCATCATTCATGCATTGGCCAATTTTAGAAAGGACTTCGTGGGGAACAGGTTCAAGGTCAAGAAATATCATAATAGCCTCAGGTTCTTTTTGGAGCAGAAGAAAATGCAAGAGCGACAGTAGAAGTGGGTAAGGAAAATACATGCATATGACATTGACATTGAGTATATCAAAGGGAAGCACACCATAGTGGTTTATGTGTTGTCTAGGAGACCAACCATTTTGTCCTTGATGAGCATCACTGAGGATTGGAGGGTGAAATTACTAGTTGAGTGCTCCAAGGACAGGTTTGCATGTGCGGTCCTTGATGGGTTGGTGACAGATGATCGATATTGGGTGATGAATGAGATGATCTACTACCAAGACTAGATTTACTTGGTACCCAACTCCCCACTATGGGAGAGGATTCTACAAGTTGCTCATGATTCACCATTGGCAGGGAAACAAGGGTTCAAAAAGACATATCAGACCATCAGGGAGAGCCTTCCATGGAAGGGCCTCAAGGATGATGTTTGAGGCATACATGGGAGTGTGACACATGCTAGCGGAACAAGGGAGAGAAGAAGCACCCCACGGGCCTATTGATGCCCACATGGAGAGTACAATCTTATTGTTGTGAAAAGGGTGAGGGAAATTCGTTGTGTGCCCACATCGACAACCTTGGAGAAAATCAACAAAATGAAGGAGAGGCTCTCATTTTTGGGACCATCTATCATTTTCAGAGTTTTTCTTTCACAAGAGCATGCTTGAGTAGTGAGCCAAGTCTGGAAGTGTTGTTAAGCACACTGGGTGTTTTCGAACAGAAATTCAAACCTTGCCTCAGTGAACCTCAAGTACTAGCCCTAGGAGGGAGTTCTAGTTAATACCATTTTATACTAGCAAAAGGGAATCGAGTTACAGTAGTAGGGAGAGTCACAACATCGTAGGGACTATGTAGTCACATCTAGAGGTACTTTGGGAAGTTGTGGAGATAGGGGAGTTTGAGGAGGAATATTGGTGGGAAGTCTTGGGAAGCCTTTCAACAGGGTTTGTAGGCATTTTGAGGGCATTCAGAAGCATATTTCTCAGGTGGGTCGATTCACCGAGTAAGAGATCCAACCAAGCATAAGAGGGTTGAAATTTTAGGTTCAAGCTTTGTCGAAACCCTTCATGGATTATTTTGTGTTTCTTGTGTAGAGGATGGGATTAATTTCCCAAAATTTTCTTAGCATCAGGGAAGGGTCTAACAATAAATCGCTTCAAGCAGCAACACTTTTCTGGGTAGTAACAATCCAATTCATGGGCCGAATTAGCAACGGATTGGAGGAGAGTGTTCCATTTTTCATTTTGTGCTTTTGCTAGCTTTCCAAGAGCAAGCTCTGGTGCACACATTTGAGCACCTTGTTGTACACTTCTTCCATTTAATAAAATAAGTAGATAACATAGTTTTGGTGCTAATTTTGTGGTTTCGTGATTTGTTTTGATTACATTATGTGTTTGTCTATTTTTTTTTTTGGTATTTACTGTTAATTTTCCATATGGATATTACATAATTAACCTAAAATTTACCAAAAATAGGATTAGAGACAACTTCCCTATAGTGACAATATTTATTACCTATGACTCCGAAGTTGAACTCTATTTGAATCCCGCTAACCACAACAAAGTTTTTGGGGATGACTTTCCACCCATCTGTAGGCTCAGATGCGCATAATATTTCTACAATTGGCCATGTTAGATCCCTCAATCAATGTACTACTGCTAGGGAATCCTTTGTCTCACAACACGTTTCTTCCAAGAGAATAGATGAATGAACGAATGAATCTCATCCTCGTCATCATCCATTAAATAGACAAAAAAATATAAAAAGGATCTACATGAATACATTCCATGTGTAACCATGCCAACTTTTATTTCTTTATTTTATGTTTTACTTAATTTAATTTTTTTCTTAATTTTAACTCTTTTTTATTTTATTTCATTTTACTTTTTGTTAAATTTACTTAATCTTACTATTTTTATAGTTTATAATATAGAACTAGGTTTATTATTTAACTATTTTATTTATTTATTATTATTATATTCACTTCATTATTTATTTATTTTATTACTACTATTATCTTTTCTTTATTGTTTATTATTTATTTACTATATTTTAATATCATATTATATTATTTATTTATTATTATTAGGGGCATTACATACTCCCCCTCTTGAAGGAATGTTGTCTCGAATTCAAATTAAATCATTTAACATTTTATTTTATTTAGTTATTTTTTACTTCACATTTTCCCTACACTGTATGCTCAACTAGTATAACTAGTAGACATCGAAAGTTTCCACAACACACAGGAAATTCCAAGGAATATTTGTTCCTTTTCCCAAATTTTAGAATAGGCATAAGCCTCATTGGTCTATACCATAGCCTATTTCTGGCCCTAAGTAGGCTTGTACCTCATTTTCCCCAAGGTAGGCATCCAGTCCTAGTACTCAATGACTCCAGGCATCTCGCAAGGTTGGCCCACTCCCTCCACACTGACTAAGGTGCACAACCTCAAACGTTGAATTCCTTAGGCCCTCACCAGACTTTAGGATCCCAATCCAATATCAGGCACTTGGCCTACAATATTACGTAATTAGTTTCCTTAAGGTGGTCCCATAGCCTGTCAAGAGCTATCCATCAAGATCTATACAATAAAAAATAACCACTCGCATATGTAATGTTGATTTGGATTTGTCCCCAACCCATATAGTGTTACATATTCTCCCTCGCACATATGGGCTCCCATGAGATCATAAAATAACCAGCCCTCTCACCCCATTTATGGATTTACTATCAATCACCACATCTCAACATACATCTAATGAATTAGATATAATTATAACATCATAGAATATAACCCACATTCAAACTCTTGCACGCCATCATGAGAACATAACATCATTGTTATCATAAAATTCTACATTTCATAAATCTACATATAGTTACCACATGATTCACATCATAATATGCTCCAAAGCTATAACAATAACATATCAACATCAAATACATACAATCACATAATAAATGAAACACATGTTAATATACATCATATCATAACATCATAATCCCTATGCATATCATACTCATAGTAAGCATATAACATCGTGATCGTAACAATGATATAACCACATGTGCATCATTATTCGTATATCATCATATCATGAAACCTCATCCCAACATTAAACTCAACAATGCTATTTTGACATAAAAGATAACGAAAACCATAACTGAAATCATAGTGTATGTTTTATATGTATCAATAAAATTTAAACAATAAAACATGATTTAGATGCTCCATAAAAGTATATACCTTAGCTAAGTTATGCACTCCTATCTAGTTCATCACACAATTTAATCAAATATATAAGGAGAGTCATTAAAAATAACATTTGCATCCTCCCAAGTAGCTGACCCGATGCTATTTCGGTCCCACTTGACCTTGACTTGCTCAAATTCATGATTCCTAAACCAACGAACCTGATGGTCCAATATACATAATGGTTTTACCTAAAGCACTACCTCCTCGGAAACCTGTAATCTCTAAAATTTCAACACATGATGGGTCGAGTATATATTTTCTAGGCATAGAAACATGAAACACATTATGCATCTTCCTTAGATGGAATGGAAACTCAACCTTATAAACAATTGGTCCAATCCTCGATAGGATATTAAATAGGCTAAAAAATCTAGGGGTTAACTTTGATCCCGTTCCAAACTTAAAGGGACTCTTAGAGGGTTTGACTCTAATAAAAACTTGGCCACCTTCCTCAAAGCTTCTGCCAATTCTCTTTGCATCAACATAGATTTTATGGTGATCCTTGGCATCCTTTAGCCTATGTTTAATTGTAGCCATTTGTTCTTCCATTTCTTGGAGAATTTTAGGTCCTAACATGACTCTAACCTCTAATCGATCCAAGTTAAATCATTATGACATGATATTATTCTATATAGGACTTCAAAGAGAGATGCCTGAATTCTAATGTGATAAATATTGTTGTATGTAAATTCCACTAAGGGAAGGTATTCTGATATTGATTTTGTTGATCCATGACATACATTCTTAGCATGTCCTCTAATACATGGTTTAATATCTTTGTTTTCCCATCTATCTCTGGATGATATGTAGTCCTCAGGTTGAGTTGGTTCCCATACATTGTAAAAGGCTTTGCCAAAATCTAGAAGTAAAACAAGAATCTTTGTCAATTATTGTTTTCTGGTGCACTCCATGAAGCAATATTATTTATTTTAGGAAAACTTGAGCAATACCTAGTACCCCAAAGGTTCTCTTAACTGGAATGACATGAGAACTCTTAGTCAATTTATCAACAAGGACCATAATCCAGTCATTCCTTTGGGAAGTCATAGGTAAGACTCCCACAAAAGCCATCGAAACAAGTTCACACTTACTTTCTGGTATATCATGGGGTTGTAGAAGATCTATAAGACAATGATGTTCTGCTTTAACCTGTTGACATTCTAAACATTGGGCCATGAAATATGTTATATCGTTTTTCATTCATGTTTGGAAAAATAGGTGTTTTAAATTCGCATATATATTTTCTAGACTACTTGATGTGCAACATATGGAGCTTAGTGCTCTTCCTTCATTATTAATTTCTAAAGTTCATCATTAACCAACACGTACATCTTACCCTTACATTGTAGCAATTGTTAGTACAAAATGGTTGGTTAGTTACTTTCCTGAAATTAATTAGTTAGTACAAAATGTGTAGAGGATGGGATTAAATTCCTGAAATTTTCTTAGCAACCGGGAATGATATAACAATAAATCATTTCAGGAAGAAACACCTTTCTATGTAGTAACAGTGTAGTTCTTGGGCTGAATTAGTAGCAGATTGGAGGAGGGTGTTCCATTTTTCATTTTGTCCTTTTGCGAGCTTTCCAAGATCAAGCTCGAGTGCACACATTTGAGCACCTTGTTGTACACTTCTTCCAATTAATAAAATGAGTAGATAACTTGTGGTATCATGGTTTGTTTTGGTTACATTATGTGTTTGTTTATTTTTCTTTTCATATTTACTATTAATTTTGCTTAGGGATATTACATAATTAACCTAAAATTTGCCAAAAACACAAGTAGAGAAAACTTCCCTGTAGCAACAATACTTATTAGCTGTGACTTCGAAGTTGAATACTATTTGAATCTGGCCAACCACAACAAAGTTTTTGAGGATGGCTTTCCACCCACCTGTAGGCTCACTTGTACATAATATTTATACAGTTGGTCATGCTAGAGCCCTCAATCGATGTACTACTGCTAGAGAATCATTTGTCTCACAACACTTTTTTTTCCAAGAAAATAGATGCATGAATAAATGAATCTCATCCTCCTCATCATGCATTAAATAGACAAAAAAATAGAAAATTATTTGCATGCACACATTCAATGTGTCAACATGCCAACTTTTATTTCTTTATTTTATGTGTTACTTAATTTAATATGTATTTTAATATAACTCTTTCTTATTTTATTTCATTTTACTCTTTATTAAATTTCTTATTCTTAAATTTTTATAGATTATTTGTATATATATTATTTAGAACTTCAGTTTATTATTTACTATTTATTTATTTATTTTATTATATTCACTTCATTGTTTATTATTTATTTAACTATTATACTTTTCTTATTGTTTATTATTTATTTACTTATATTTTTAATTATATTATATTATATATCTATTATTATGGGGGCATTACATACTCCCCCTCTTTAAGGAACTTCGTCTCAAATTCAAGTTAAATCATTTAATATTTTATTTTATTTAGTTATTTTTTACTTCACATTTTCCCTACACCATCTATTGAACTAGTATAACTAGCAGACATCAAACGTTTACACAACACACGGGAAATTACAAGGAATTTTTGTCCCTTTTCCCAAATTTCAGAACATGCATAAGCCTTATTGGTCTATACGATAGCCTATTTCTGGCCCCAAGGAGGCTTGTACCTTATCTTCCCTAAGGTAGGCATCTGGTCCTAGTACTCAATGACTCTAGGAATCTCGCAAGGTTGGCCCACTCCCTCCACATTAACTAAGGTGCATGACCTTAGGCATTGATTTCCTTAGGTCTCCACTAGACTTCGGCATCCCAAACCAATATTAGGTACTTGGCCTACAATATTAGGCAATTAGCTTCCTGAATATGGTCCCATAGCCCATCAAGAGCTATCCATCAAGATCTATACAATAAAAAGGAACCACTGGCATATGCAATGTTGACTTGGATTTGTCCCCAACCCATATAGTGTTATATATTCTCCCTCGCACGTATGGACTCCCACGACACCATAAAATAACCACCCTCTCACTCCATTTATGGATTTTACTATCAATCACCACATATCAACATACATCCAATGCGTTAGATATAATTATAACATCATAGAAGATAACCCACATTCCAACTCTTGCATGTCATCATGAGAACATAACATCATTGTTATCACAAAATTCTACATTTCATAAATCTATATATAATTACCACATGATTCACATCATAATATCCTCAAAATTTATAACAATAACATATCAACATCAAGTACATATAATCACATGATAAATGAACCACATGTTAATATACCTCATATCATAACATCATAATCCCTATGCATATCATACTCATCGTAAGCATAGAACATCATGATGGTAACAATGATATAAATAAGAACCACATGTGCATTATTATCTGCATACCATCATATCATGAAACCTCATCCCAACATTAAACTCAACAATGCTATTTTGACATAAAAGTTAATGAAAACCATAACTGAAATCATAGTGTATGTTTTATATGTATCAATAAAAGTTAGCAATAAAACATGATTTAGATGGTCCATAAAATTATCTACCTTAGCTAAGTTATGCACTCCTATCTAGCTCACCACACAGTTTAATCAAATATATAAGGAAAGTCATTAAAAATAACATTTTCATCCTCCTAAGTAGCTGACCCTGGGGTATTTCGGTCCCACTTGACCTTGACTTGCTCAAACTCATGATTCCTAAACCAATGAACCCGATGGTCCAATTTATAGAATGGTTTTTCCTAAAGGACTACCTCTTCGGAAACCTGTAATTTCTAAAATTTCAACACATGATGGGTCAAGTATATATTTTCTAGGCATAGAAACATGAAACACATTATGCATATTCCTTATATGGAATGGAAACTCAACCTTATAAGCAACTGGTCCAATCCTCTATAGGATATTAAATGGGCCGACAAATCTAGGGGTTAACTTTGATCCCTTTCCAAACATAAAGGAACTCTTAGAGGGTTTGACTCTAATAAAAACTTGGCCACCTTCCTCAAAGCTTTTGATAATTCTCTTTGCATCAATTAAAACATCATAACATCCTAAAGGAAATATGTTTAAATTCACTTTAATATGTTGTCTAGTTATTTTTATAGGAAAATTTTCAACTTTGGTAGTTCCTCTTATTATAGCCCCATTATCTAACTACTCTAACAAGGGTTCTTTAAATTTGTTGGCTGGTAAATGACATTGTTGGGCCTCCAATTTGTCATGATTTTGCTAAACAAATCTTCCATTTTTGCATCATTCCACTCACCCATTGTCATCATTCTTAACCATATTTCTTCATAAATGCACCAAATTCCATAATACATTTTTATATGGTTTGTTATTAATATTTAAATTATTTTTATGAGTTAATAAGAACTTTTCTTGGTTTTACTAATGATAGTTTTGCCCAAGCCACATTGTTGGAAGGGACCATTGACATGTATTGGCTTCAAGGGTAGAGATTTTAGTTGTTGTCTTCCTACAAAGCTTTGGCACTTGTCACAAGCTTTTACAAAAGCATACACATCTGAAAATAGAGTAGGCCAATAATATCCACCCCCCAATAGTTTGTGAGTTGTGGTTTTCCAATAATGATGCCCTCCACAAATGCTAGAATGGAAATGGTGTACGACTTCCATAGATTGTTCTTTATCTAGAAACCTCAAGAGGATTCCTGATGGGTGTTTCCAGTAAAGCAAAATTTTGTCAATATAGAATTTGGCTGATCTAAGTTTAATGGCACGAGCTTGACTTGAGCTAATCCATGGGGGGACTTCTAGCTTTTGCAAAAAATGAACTATGTTGTAATACCATTCACATATGGCTAGATTTTTAGCCAAAGATTGATTCTACATTTGCTCTTCTGCTGCTCCCTCTTCTTGCTCATAATATGAATTTAGACCCATGGAATTTATATCTAACAAGCTGCAATTTTCTTCAGCCATAAGTTTAGCCAAGCTCTGGCCTTTGACAAGCTTATTGGGCTTCAACTCTATGTTAAACTCTATGAATTTTTCAATCCATTTAGCTCTCTCCCCTTCAATATGTGACTGAGTTAACACATCTTTTACTAAAGCTGAAGGTACACATGAAACTACTTCGGAACGCAAAATATAAATTTTGAATGCCTTTAAAGACTTTATGAGAGAATAAGATTATTTTTCAATAAGGTCATACCTTATTTCAACATCCCTTAAAGTTTTGCTAGAAAATGCCATGGGGTGCTCTATTCCTTCATCATTTTTTTGCAACAGAACTGCTGCAAGTGTATCATAAGAGACAAAAGAGAAGATACAAAACTTCTTAGCGTAATCGGGGCTGATTAGAGTGGGAGCTTCCATGATAGCTTGCTTGATGGCTTCAAAAGAGTTTTTTGAAGCATTTGTCCATTTTATTTCTACTCCTTTCTTTGAACTAGAAGTGATGTGCTTTACAATCTCTGAAAAGTTTGCGATGAACCTCCTTACGAAGTTAATCTTACCCAAGAAGGATTGAATGTCCCTTTTTGACCTTGGGATGGACAATGTTTGAATGGCTTGAACCCTTGTTGGATCAATCTTCACACCTTCAGCAGAAACAATATGTCCCAGAAGTTTGCCTTCTTCTAGAGCAAACTGTGATTTCTCTGGGTTCACTGAAATTCCAAAATGTCTGCACTTTAGGAAGACCTTCTTCAAATGCTCTAAATGATCTTTGTGGCTGCTGGAGAAAACTGTTATGTCATCAAGATAAATAAGGACAAACTTGTCCTTCTCTCCCATGAAGGCTATGTCCATGGCCCTCTGAAACGTAGCCCTAGCATTTATCAGTTCGAAAGGCATCTTGGAGTACATGAAAGTTCCCCAAGGAGTAGTGAAGGTCATCTTTTCGTGGTCTTCAAGATGTACAACAATATGATTGTAACCTGAAAATCCATCTAAGAAAGACATGACTCTAGCCCTTGAAACTCTTTGTAGTAAGTGTTCCATCTTAGGTAGGGGATAGTTATCTTTTCTAGAGCACTTGTTCAGATTTTTGAAGTCAACGCAAAGCTTGATTTCACCATTTTTCTTTCTCACTACCATAAGGTTAGCTATCCATTTTGAATAACTTAGGGGAACTATAATTTTGACATCCAACAACTTCTTAATCTCTTTCTCAATAAAAGGCAATGAGAGAGGGTTGACAAGTCTTAACTTCTACTTAAAAGGGGTGGTACTCTTTTCCAGTGGGATCTTATGCTGAATGACGTTCGTATCATCATTTTTGAGATCAATTTATTCCCAGGAAAAAATATCAGTGAATTGCTTCATGAGGGTGCAATACTCGGAATTCTGGACATAAGAGAAATGAGTGGACAAATTTATGTATTTTGGATGGGCTGGGCTCCCTATGTTATGTTTATATACAATAGACTCATTCTCTGTTTTGGCCAGCTTATATGGTACATCATTTTGGTCGAACAACTTCTCTAGAGGCACTAATCCCTTTGGTATATGGTTAGTAAGGAGCTGGACATTGTTTCCTCGGCTAATCTCATTTTTAAACTTGGGCTGACCACATTCTTCCTTGGTTTCATTTTCTTGATTGATAAGTGTTTTAGCAAATTCCTCCATGACTTCTAAAAACCTGTTAATTTCCTGATTATCTTCAAAAGTTCTCTAGTATTTGACATTGTCAGGCAAAGATGGTTGGTATTTTACCTGAACTTCAAAGGTCAATTTAGGAGGCAAGGGAGGAATAAAAATGCTAGCAGAGACAACAAGGGAGTTGGCAAGTTGGTTCTTCATTCCTGGAATATAAGAAATGCTGAAATCATTAAAAGAATCCTTGAGCCTCCATACCTCATCTCTGTATCCCTTCAGCCTTGCGTGCTTAGCCTGGAAAGTTTTATTGGCCTGCTGAATGATGAGGTCTTTATCTCCAAACACTTTCAGGCATTTGATACCCATTTCTTTACCAACGTTTAAGCCTAAAACCAAAGCTTCATACTTTACTATGTTGTTTGTGACTTGAAATGTCAATTTGAAAGAGAAATGAATATATTCATGTGCTAGGGACACAAGGACTACACCTACCCCAACAACTTCTTTAGAGCAAGCCCCATCAAAGAACATATCCCAAATCTATGGGCCTTCTTCTTCAGTGATTTGGCAAACTAGTTTCTTAAGCTACATGGAGGCCAACTGGGATTCTTCAATATGGAGAATACATGCTCCAAAATTAGTGTCAACATCATCGATGCGATGATTAGTAGGGTTCTTCCCATCACTGATGATATAAGGCAACTACGCCTCTTTATATAATCTCTTTCTCTCACCTCCGAAAACTGGGATAATAGCATAGGACAAGTCATTTTGTAATGATGAAACTAATCTCTTGATACATCCTCTGGAATGTAACATGCCAAATTTTGGAGGTACATCAGCTACCACAATATCCATGATCATGGTTTTGATAGGTAGCTGAGACAAAGTGATAGCTTGGTCCTTGATTAATCCTAGACATTTCACCTTTCTAGAGTCAAAAGGAAATAGGTCAAAAGGCTTAGTGATGTCAAGACCCAACTC
Organism: Pinus taeda; assembly: GCA_000404065.3. Classification (NCBI taxonomy): domain Eukaryota; kingdom Viridiplantae; phylum Streptophyta; class Pinopsida; order Pinales; family Pinaceae; genus Pinus; species Pinus taeda. The sequence goes on from APFE030787233.1 coordinate 22,168, forward strand.
ATCCATGATAGCCTTGGGCATTATATTATGGCTAGCTTCAGTGTCCAAAAGGTAGTTATGAAGTTTTTTTTTAATGAATAGTCAAGGAGACATAGAATGATGTGGATTTGTCTTCACAATTTTGAATCATTGGGCTGAGAATAATAGTTGGCTTGTCATCTTGTAAATTTACATAGTTAGTGGAGGCTTCGATGCCTTTAGGCTCAAGGGCCTCAAGGATGGATCTTTTGAAGGAATCATTCTTCACTAGTTCAATCAGAGGCATAGGTATTCTTAGCTTCTAAATTTCTGATTGAAAACTGAAAGGAGAAGGAGACTTATCATGGCCTCTTACCTCATGAGCTAGAGCTTTGAGGATGATGGGATCAACTGCCAGTTGTTTTTGCTTATTTGCTTGTTGTACTGTAGGGACAATAGATCTTTGAATAGGAGTTTCCTTGGCATTATTTAACTTTGACCTCAAATTATATCTTTTCTGATCTATAAATATACTATTATTGTTAATAATAGTTTGCATTCCTTTTTGGTAGCAGAATTATGTCTATGGAATTTATATTGTGCACTACTTCCAATATTGATTCTTATATTGTAGATTAGATATCTGATATTCAATAGATAAATCTATCATCATTTATCTCTTTCCATTACATATTAAGATTATATTTCTGAGTAACTATTTACTTAGAAATCTGCCAGCTTATCCTGATTTAATAACTAGTAATGTTATGTGAACTAATTCCTAATGCTATTGGTTCATTATTTATTTTTTTCATTAACATTATATGTACTAATTCCTAATGTTAGTTATTTAGAAGTTATGATTAATTGATCTCTAAAACATAACATGATAAGTAATTACAATTTCAGTTAATTGAACTATTTCTTTAACCAGGTATTCATCATAAGCTCATCATGCTAAAATCCCAATTATTATTAGTCTTTCTCTTGGTTGCATGGAGTACTAATCCTTCATCTAGTCGAGATAGTCTTACGGAATATAGAGTTAGATCTGCATCTAGTTTAAATACTACATTTCTTGAAGTCCTCTTCTTAAAGAGGCAATGCATTAGAAGTGGTTTGGATGAACCCCAAATCAGCTTAAGGGATTACTTTCTTACCAAGCTAGTAGCAAGAGAGTCGTCTTGATTTGTATTTCTCTGTTGGTGATAGAATAGAGATATTGTAAGCCAATATAAATATAGAAAAAAGGTAACTAGAACTAGTAGAACTAGTTGGAAAACCATTCAACGAATATAGATCTAAGTTACATATCTTCACCGGGTGGTATCCTTAAAATGTTGATTAGAACATTTTTACCGATCAAAACTTCCTTAATCTCTATTGGAAGGGATTAATTTGAAGTTTAATGGGGATCACATGTTGTAGGACATTGGGATCAAAGGTCTTGAGATATTTGTATGTCCATGAGAATACATCCTTGTATTCCCTAAACAAATGGATCATCCTTGATTTTTCGTAAGGGGTAAAATTTGTTCCCAAGTTTATATTCTATGGGTTGCTTTTAGTCCCCAAGTTTGTGACTTCATATTTCGTATAATATCAATTATTTTTACAGTTAGAAATTCATATGAATTTATTTTATAAGTCATAAAATTTTTCAATCCTTAAAACAAGTTTAGGTGTAGAGTTCACCGCACTGAAAATTTCATCCACCAACCATTGCTCATTTCCTTGTGAGAAATTGAGAAGGTTCTCTTCATGAGCCATTTCATTGATCACAACATCGTGGAAGCTACCTTTTGAGTACAAAAACTCAATTATCTTTTCATCACAATTATAAAAACTCCAATTAGTGATATTATCTAGGATAGATGGTCTAAAAATTCGTTCAACAAAAAAATAATCTGGCTAAAAAACTTTAGCAAGAATTAGCCTAGATCCTATATTAGCTAGTAAATCAACTCCTTGGTTAAAATATCTTGGGATTGAAGTAATATTAAAATTTAAAAACATAGAAATCATATCCCATACCTCAAAATGATAACTCGTCAAGTGAGATAAAATACAATGTATAACATTTTGAACCTGCTTGATAATAATTTTTGAATCATCGTAGACCTTTAAGCATTGAATTATGAGGTCTAGATCCTTTTTCAGTACCTGAATGAGTGCCTCATATTCTAAAATATTATTTGTGCACTCAAAATATTGATCTACAACCAATAAAAATATTATTACCTCTTTGATATTGAAGAAAAAACTAGCACCTACACCTTATTTTGACTTGGATCTATCAAAATATAAATACCACAGTTCAATTTTTGAATTACTATTAATATCAAGTAGTTTTTTTCAGTTGTTACCAATTTATCAACAAACATAAGTTTAGATAAGAAAATTCTTTCGGTAGAAATCAGATAAGAGAAATTTGTGGCCGACATGTTTCGAACCAACAAGTGTGGTTCATCATTAGGACCAGATGATGAACCACACTTGTTGATTCGAAACACGTCGGCCAAAACATTCTCTTATGTGATTTCTACTTAAATACTTTTCTTAATAGTTTTAAATTGTTGCTTAACATTTGTGAAAGGAGATATTCCAACAACAATATTTTCAAAAACTTAATCAATGGAAGAATCACTAGACATACTTGGTTCATTTGGACTAGTAATATCAATAACACCACGTTTCATATATCATTCTCTATTAACTCTTATCTTATTAGGTTCTCCTTTCTAAGATAACTATAGATGAATTAAATTTGTATCCAATCCCTACTCAAGAACAATCCGTAAACTTTAGGTATGTTTACAATCACTAGATCAATTATTTCAATAACTCTATAATTAAAAGATAATCTAATCAAAACATGAGACAATTCTCCTGCAACCTTGACATCACTTCTACTAATCTGTACGATATTCACTTGAAATTGTTTTAGTTTGGCATTATGTTTCTTCCACACATAAAGGGGCATGATATTGGAGGAGCCTCTTGAGTCAATCACGCAATTATCGACATTTTGATTAAAAATTTCGAAAGTGAGCAAGAAAGAAGGAGGTTTGTTCTTTTGCGGAGGAGAATTTTTAGAAGGGAGTTTCATAATCTGCACATGATTGGCTCAATATTTTTCAAATATAACCATATTTCCATAGGAGTAGATTTGTTTTTGCTAGAATCTTCAACAATTTGTTTCTGAATTTTCTACCAAATTATTGGAATTTTAAACAACTCAAAAATGGAAATATTGGGTTTTAATTTCTTAAGATCCTCAATTCGATCATATTCAAGATTGAGAGAAGAAATTTTATGTGTATTACCTTGGTATATTTTTTACTTCTTTCCCTTATTAGAAAGAGAATTATCTTGATTATCATCTAGGATTTTGTTGTGCATATTATATTGGTGTTGGTTTTCAAACACTGAGATAGAATCGTCCTAAGACAAGTTGTCTGAAAAATGACCCATGGTAGAGGTTGGATAATTTTATATATCTGTCCTACTATAATATTTAGCCTCTTATGTTTCATTATAATTAGTGGTTCACTCAGTTCCTGCAATTTTTTCTTGTAAAATATTTATAATACTTTAGCACTATGACCTTCATTAGGGGAACTAGATCTGTCTTGGATGTGTTTCTTAAAAGATTGTTTAAAGATCAACCCATTGGAGGTTCCTTCTACTAATTTTTTCTCAAGATCAATGAATTTATTATTTACCTTTTGAAGGAATTTTTGAATTGTTTCAAAATCATAAGGTGATTGCTCCTTCTTTTTTCACAGATGATTATGAAAATGAATTAGGTTTTTTGTTAGAGGATGCAGCTTAATCACTCTATCTTTTGAAATTGTGCTTTAGGCTGAGTATGTCATTCTCACCAGAAAAATCTTCATCAAATTTTGCTTGTAAGTTGGCCTTTTGGGTCCTCTTCACCCACATATAAATCTCATTAGAGAGAGCTTTAACGTAATAGGAAACTACCATGTTTCTAGCATGCATGGAATTGTTAGGAATCTTGTTTTTCAGCTCAAGAAAAATTTGAATTTGGACTTTTACTAACTATGATATATTATTTTTCATAAAAAATATAATGTTCATGTTTTTGTTAGTATGACGTTTGAGTATCTGAATGATGAAATCTTTCTACAAAAAATATTAGAGTTGTAGATAACAAATTGTCCTTGTGCATATTTATCTTTCCAAAATTATAATATTAATTTTATATTTTTGATAAATTATAAAAATCATCATATCCTTGAAATATAGGTCCTTGCATTAGTGAAAACTAAAAGGATATTAACATTATGGAATAATATGTTCCTTTTAGGTTGTAGGTCCCAATATCCTCTAGTTCATCATATAATGTTTCTTTTCAAATGGTTAAGGTAAAGAAAAGAATAAGTGGAAATAAAAGAGGGATGCAGTTTTAATATTTTTGATACATACAATGTAGAAAAATATATTAATAATTAATAATCACAAATCAATTAAAGATAAAATAAAAAATGCATGGTAAACCAAATTTGTCCTAACTTGCATAAATTATAATATATATATAGTATAATGTATATATATATATAGTATATTAATATATATATATATATATATAAATATATAATATATATACATAATATATATATATATATATGGTTTAGATTTGCCAACAACACGTGAAGTTTTAATCAAAATCAAAAGACACAAACCTACTCTACTGCTCAATGGAAGTTAATTCACAATTTAGAACAAAAATTTTAGACATGCAATAAGAAATAACACACATACAAACATTATTTTTCCTAGGGAAAGCAATCTTCTAAAAACTGCAATACATGCTTTCATTAATCTGGTTGAGTCCCAAAACTGCCTCTTTTGAAAGCAATTTCTTCATCCTTCTTCCCTTTTTCCCATGCCAATACATCCTAAACCATCAAAAGCCATTGCATGTTGCTTCTAGGAGTAAATTTTAGTGATTTTCAAATTATATTATTATGTGTGTTATTTGAATAGGGTTTTATTTTCTAGCTACGGAATGTAGCCACTTTCCGCAGCTAATCAGCCATTCCGCAACCATCTCCATACTTTTGCAGGTTACAGGTGTTGATAGAAGAAATGAGCCACATGGGTAACTGGGGAAATGTCAGCACATGGATGGAGTCCTATCCATTTAATCAAATTCGAGGAGAAAGACCCTGGTCAAAGGGGAGTTAATGGGGAAGTCCTACAGCAGCTAGAAATCTATTTTGGCATGAAAATTATTCTAAGGCATGTTCCTGAAGCTGAGGATGTCATTTACCACCTGCTTGCCACCCGCATAGCCAAATCCAACAGCCACTATTCAGAGATTTAGTCTTCAAGCCAACCGAAGACTAAATTCTCAGATGCACTACCTATTCATGTGTCCGTTGTAGAAGACTTTTCTCTTTAAAGCTGTTATGAATTTTTTCTATAAACTCTAGCATTTGGAACACAAAACTAGTGAATTTTTTATGGTGATAAAGTAGTGTAATTTCCGTTTGTAAGCACGAGACATTCAACACTCTGTTTTCAATATAAAAAATCTTTGTTTTTCCACATGGATACCTGAGCATGTGAAGTAATTTTGCATTGATATTCCTAGCCTATGCAAAGGACCCTTGCTTGGTCAAGGTTGTTTTTCATTTCTCTACATTTCCATTTGTTATTTTATTTCGTTCAACTGTACATTTATTGTGTTTTTATTTATCTCTATAATCATTTCTAACACCACATTCATTACAGCTTTTGTCACTTATTTATACTAACTCAGATAGGTGCATTCTAGTTTAGAAATAGTTCTTTAGTTTCTCTTATGCTTTAGCTTCTTAACTGTAGTTTTAAATTGTGTCAAGTAGCATCATTTCTTCTGTTGTTCATTAGTTTTTAAGATTTTGAATTTAAGTTGTTTCATTCCTTTGTTTACTGGATAGTCATTCAGTACATAAATGAATGTTTCTGTCACATTTCGTTGATGGTTTACCCTCAAACTAATTGGTGAAATATGGAGTTTAAGAATGAGATTTTCTTGTTGTTCAATACCTTTTCCTTCTTACTGTAGTCACTCATGTTATAAGCAAATATTTCTAGAGCCTTTCGTTGATGATTGATCTTCAAACTAATTGGCGAAGTGTTATGTTTATAAATGAGATTACTTGTTGTTCATTAGTTTAGAGTTAGATATTTTGGTGTCAATTTCTCATGTTATAAGCAAATATTTCCAAAGCCTTTCGTTGATGATTGATCTTCAAACTAATTGGCGAAGTGTTATGTATATAAATGAGATTACTTGTTGTTCATTAGTTTAGATTTAGATAGTTTGGTGTCATTTTCTCATGATATAAGCTAATATTTCCAGAGCCTTTCATCAATGATTGATCTTCAAACTAATTGGTGAAGTGTTATGTTTATAAAATGAGATTACTAGCTATTCATTAATAGTATAGTTGTAGTTTCAGTTTTGTTTCTTGCCTTTATTTTAATTGCAGTAGTTCATTAGACTTTAATCTTGCAAGTAGAATAGACAACATAAGTAGTTTTGCTTCCAGTATTTCATTCCCAATTTGATATAGATAGCCACACATCCATTTTCTCATTCAAGTTTTGATTTTGTAGATAGCAGTTTTAAGAGTGTTTTAAGCTCATATTTCGGAAACCATTACAATAGCGAGAAGATAAGCTTCGTCTTCACTTTATTGTTTTGAAAACTCCACTTCCAAACATGGCCTAAAAAGAACTTTTTGACTCTCACTTCAGCAGAAGATTAAGATTTCAATTATATTGTAGAACTCTAGAAGTCAAAAGAACAAAACCCCAAAACAATATAAACTTGAAAATAGTGAGGTAAGAGAGGGTTGTTTAGCATATATAGTGCATTACACTTCATTAGTTTACGACACCCTGATTGATAATTTGTGTAGCAATTTAGGACACTAAATTGACTAAACATTTTGGAGTCATTTCCGAGGAAGTGTAACTAGGTAGGCTTACTTCTTACATTCATAAAAAAAAAAAAAAATCAAAAACAACAAAAAAAAATGACATGCATAGAGAAAGAGATTCTAGGGGTAGATTTATAGCTAGGGCCATACATTTGATTTTCACAACTCCAACTACTCCACCAAGGATTAGAAAGGACACACCTCCATCCCATAATCATACTCCCAGCCTTAGGATTCCTGGAATTCAAGGGGCAACTACTCAATTAGAAGATTCTACCACTTCATCTACTAAACCAGATCTATGAGAGGAACCCTTTTTCACCTCTATAGGGGAGCCTATTGTATTTGAATAAGTAGGAGTACCTAGAGAAGAAAAATAAGTAGAAACGATCTCTCACATACATTAATAAAAGAACCAGAAGATTCTTAGGAAACTATCATGGCAGAAGAAGAGCAAGATGGAGGATTTTCGCTATTTGGAGGAGGGGGTAGAGGTAGAGGTAGAGGTAACAATGGAGGAGGCAGAGGAAATAGGGAAGGAGATAACTCATTTGGATTCCCTATAGTAGATTAGCAAACACATACAACAATGAAAAACATTTCACCATCTGTCCTCCCAAACTTTTATGGGTTGAGAAGTGAGCATCCTGAAATATTTTTGTTTGAGTTTGAAGTCTTATGTTGAATTTATGACTATCTAGAAGACTCTCAAAAACTCAAATTGTTCCCTTCGACACTAAAATGGGCTACTCTGAAATGGTTTATGGGATTAGTCACTCAATCCATTAGGACTTGCAATGATATGAGGCAGACATTTTTGGATAGATACTTGGATTACTATATGCCTACCAATCATAAGGATGAGGTATTCAAAATGATGCAAAAGGAAGATGAAAACTTAGAGGATTTGCTTAAGAGGCTTAACTACAATTTGAAAAGAGCAAAAATGAACAATTTAGATGAAGAAACCTTGAAATCTCTTTTGTTGAAGGCCATTAGAGATGAATGGATAGATATCCTTAACATGAAGAGATCTCTCAACTTCCATTGAATGATATAGCATAACTATGTGTCCATCTCTCAAGAGGGAAATCTAAAACTAAGAAAGGACCTAGAGATCCTTCTCTTATTAGAGCAAACAAATCTGAAACTTGAACTGTTAGTAGGGTAGAAATTGGCAATATGTTTGACGAGTTCAAAATTGATATTTTAGGGAGACTTAGTGAGTAGCTAGACACCCTCAAAATAAAAAACAAGCATAATACAGAAGCTGATGCTTTAGCCATATTTTGTCCAAAATGCAAAAAGAAACATGCTCTAAGGGAATGCCCTTTAGATGTAAAAATTGTAGAAACATTTATGATTTGTTCAAAAAGTCATGGTACCAAGGATTGTCCTTCAATCCTAGGTCTTAAGGTTGTCTTTCAAGATGAAGTAGTCGCAAATTCTATAGAACTTCTTTGTTTTTTTGCAAGAATACCTTGGCAAGGGCCACAAAATCAAGAATTTAATAATCCAATGAATTTTTAGCCCCCGCCAAACTAGAATTCTTAGCAACAACCTTGGCCTCAACCTCAAAATCAGTATCAATCTCAACCATGGACACAAGGGGTACAAAATCCTTATGGGAGATTTGCTCAATAATATCAATATCCTCCATCTTATCAGAGCTATCCTCCCCCATAAAATGAATAGCAAAATCAACAACCACAAATTCCAAATCAAAGCCCTCATCTTCCATTGCCATTTCCACAACAACCTCCACAACAAAGTCAAAATCCTCAACTCTTACTTCCATTTCAAAAAATTACAAATCAACTACCAGCCCAACCATTGTCGAACCCCAATAATAAAAGCCATCAGAATGCTTACATGGTAGAAGGACAACAAATTCCTACTTACATGATTCTTCCTCTAGATCTTAATGATGTTCAACTTAGATCTATTAGGATTTTAGAAAAGGAAAAACCTTCTATAGATATTCAAGAGCAAGATGCTTCTGAGGAGGACTCTCTGAAAGTCAATAAAAGTTTTGAGGGAACATCCCTTTAAAACCAAAGCGCTCAAAAAGAAAAACAAAAAGAGTCAATAAACACAAATCCTATAATTGAGTAGCCTGCATCTACTTCTACACCTCCTTTTCCCGAGAGATTGCAAATTGATAGAGTGGAAAACTAGATCTTGTTGCCCAATTATGATTTCCTAGATTAATTAAAAAATGTATGTATCAAGATTCCATTGTTACAAGCCATTAGAGAAATTCCTATTATAGCAAAAAAAATAAAGGAGTTGAGCATCAAAAGACCAAGAAGGAAACCAAGACATACAAAAGGAATTCACCTGGTAGGAAAAATAACAAATATCATGATGGGGAAGATTACCATGAAAAAATATATGGATCCAGGAAGTCCAATTGTCAAGGCACACATAAATGGGATTGAAATTCCAAATACGTTGATTGACTTAGGGGTAGCTATAAACATTATAAGTAGACAGACTATGGAACAACTTAAACTTCCTAATCTTCTTTACACACCTACCTTACTACAACTTGCAGATAGATCAACAATCAAACTAGCTGGTGTATTAGAAGACATTTCAATCTCCTTAAATTCTTGGGAATATCCTATTGATTTTATGATTTTAACTCCCAAGAATAATCTAGGAGAAAACCCATTTATCTTAGGAAGACCTTGGTTGACCACAACTGATGCTTTTATTAGTTGTATATCTGGTGACATGTACATTTTTTATGGTAGTTCAACAAAGAAATTCACTTTGTATCATCCAGCAAGAGAAATCATAGAAATAGATGACAAGGAATGGATAGATGATGAAGATATTATACAGCCTATCTTTACTATATTAGAAATTAGTGAGGATAGTCAGATTTTGAATACATTAGAAAATTTTGAAACATCTTGAGAAGATGATCATGCACAATTTCAGGTAAATTCTAATATTAAATACTTGTCATCTAGGCAGATGTCCCTTTATTCTATGGAAGAGTTTGGTAGCTCTACAATTGAAATTTTCCCATTAGAACATTGAATATAAACAAAAACTTGGAGAAATTACAAGAAGAGGAGCTAATCAAAATCTTACAAAAACATTCTGTTGCATTTGCATGGGAGTATACTGATATGAAAGGTATTGACCCTAAGAATTTTATCCATCATATGTATATTGAGGAAAACAATAGACCAATCAGACAACCTCATAGAAGGATGAATCCAAATCTTAGGGAGATTGTGAAAGAGGAGCTCCAAAACTACTGAATGTAAACTTCATTTAACCCATCTCAGATAGCCAATGGGTTTCTCCTTTGGTAATTGTGCCTAAAAAGAATGGTAAATGGAGGGTGTGCATTGATTATAGAGAAATGAATAAAGAAACCTTGAAGGATCACTTTCCTTTTCCCTTTATAGATCAGGTATTAGATACATTAGCAGGTAAAAAGTACGTTTCATTTTTGGATGGTTTTAGTGGTTATCATCAAATTCAGGTAGCACCTGAAGATCACGATAAGACCACATTTACTTGTCCATGGGGAACTTTTGCCTAATGAGTGCTTCCTTTTGGGTTATGTAATGCACCCGCAACATTCCAAAGCGCAGTACTAGGAATTTTTTCTAATCTGATACATGATTTTGTAGAGGTATATATGGATGATTTTATAGTCTATGGTAACACATTTGAAGAAGCCTTGGAAAATTTGGAAAAATTAGTTAGAATATGTAAAGAAACAAACCTTTCAATAATCCATGAAGAATTCTTTATGATTTTTACAGAAGGTATTGTTTTAGGACATCACATTTTAGGATATGGGATTAAAGTAAACAAATCTAAAGTGGAAGTCATCTCTAAGTTACCAATTACAAATTGCCAAAAAGATGTTAGAAGTTTTCTAGGATTTACAGGATATTACAGAAGGTTCATAGAAACTTTACTAAAGTAGCATCTCCACTCTTCAAATTGCTTACAAAAGATTTTGAATTAAAGTGGAATCATGATTTACAACTAGCATTTGAAGCCTTGAAAACAAAAATATCTGAAGCACCCATCTTAAGAGGACCAAACTGGAAACTTGCTTTCCGTATTGCTATAGATGCTTCAGATACAGCTATAGGAACTATACTAGGACAAAAATATTTGATTCCTTATGCCATTTACTATAAAATTAAGAATTTGACTCCCAATGAGATGAATTATACTGTGACTGAAAAGGAGTTCTTAGATGTTTTTCACACAATTAACAAGTTTAGACATTATATAATAGGCTATGAAAGTTTTGTTCATACAGATCACTCTGCAATTAAATATTTGGTGAATAAACCTATTACTAATGGCAGAGTTACAAGATGGCTTTTACTGTAAGAATTCAATATTATTGTGCTAGATAGACGTGGAAAACAAAACACAATAGCTGATTTCTTGTCCAGGATTCAAAATATCAAACAAGACTCTCTGGTTGAGGATAAGTTTCCTAATCGATATCTATTTGTAGTAACTACTCAGACTCCTTGGTTTTTAGATGTTGCTAACTGTTTTGTTACAGGGAAGTTACCTTCATATTTATTTCCTAGAGAGAAAAGAAAGATTATTCAAAATAGTTCAAGATATTCATGGATCTCTAACGAATTGTATAAAATAGGGCCAGATCTTGTGATAAGAAGATGTGTTAGAGAAGATGAAATTCCTGATATTCTTAAAGCATGTCATGATGAGTTGTGTGGTGGACACTTTGCTGATAAGAGGACAACCTATAAAATCCTTTATTTAGGATATTATTGGCCATCCATCTTCAAATATGCAAAAGAATATGTCAAAAGGTCTAACAGCTACCAAAGGGTAGGAAGATCTGCTCCCTCAAATGAGATGCCATTACAACCTCAGGTACTTATGAAACCCTTTGAAAAATGGGCTTTAGACTTTATTGGACCTATTAATTCTCCATCCAAGTAGAAAAAGTATATATTGGTATGTATTGATTATATCACCAAATGGGTAGAAGCCAGAGAATTACTTTTTGCTAACGAAAATATAGTAGTTAATTTTCTTTTTGAGGATATTTTTACTTGCTTTGATGTTCCAAGAGCAATTGTGAAAAATCAGGGATGTCAATTCACATACAAAATGATGGAGAGGCTTATGGAAGAGTACAAGATCAAGCATTGGAAGTCCACTCCCTATCATCCACAAGAAAATGGTCAAGTGGAGTCCACAAATAAAGTGATTGAAGGAATCATCATCAAGATGGTGCATTTACATAGAAGAGATTGGGCAGAAAGACTTCCTGAAGCCTTATGGGCCTATAGAACTACATGAAGGAACACAATGGGACATACATCTTATGAACTTGTTTATGGAAAGCAAGTCCTATTCCCCATTGAGTTCCAAGTTAAAACTTTCAAGATGGAAGTTAAGTTGGGGATGGATCTATCAGAAGCTCAAAAGCATAGACTGGAGCAGTTGATTGAACTTGATGAAATCAGACAAGAAGAAGTTTAAAGTACTATTCTAGTTTAGCAACAGAGAGCTAACTGGCATGAGAAGCACATCAAGGACAAAAGGTTTCAAGAAGAAGATTGGCCATTGCTATTTGATTCAAAGTTCAAGGATTTTCAAGTTAAATTTCAAACTCATTGGCTTGGGCCATATGAGATTGAAAACGTTTTTAGTAATGGAGCAAAAAGAATCAGAACCATAGATGAACATCACACTCCTCTCCTTGTGAATGACCATAGGTTGAAGGTTTATCAAAAGCCAATCTCAAAGGAGGAGTTTATCAATATCTTTCAAAATAATTCTAAAAAGAAGTTGGTGAAGAAGAATCATTCTTCTCCACCAACTTTGTCTTTGTTCTTTTTCATCAATTTAAAATAATAATAATAATAATTTATAAGCTTGAAAACGAAACACTGATTGGCATTCTTATACAGAAAATATAGGGTGAAAATCAGAAGACTCTGACAACCTATATTTTCCAAAAAAAAGAAAGAAGGTCCTTCATTTTATTCATGGTTCATTTCATTCCATTCCATTCCATCCCATTTTATTTCTGAAAACATCACTTCCTTTTACCACCACATTCCATCAATAAAATTTTCTTCAGTATTTCTTCATATCCATTTTTCATCTCCATTCGACCATATTTCATCCATACAGTCATTTACTATTTTCATTCATTCATCAAGTCATATTTCATTCACTGCGTTACATTCCACGGCTATTCTCCAATTCCACAGCTGATTTGATTTTGCAGCTAATCCTGTTATGTAGCCAATATAAATCTATAGTAACAGTTGGATCATGGAACCAGTCTAAAAATTTATGAAACGTGGTCCCTGGAAGAAAAGAGAAGGTTGTAGCCTTCTGTAGGTCAACACCTACGTACTAGTACCTTAGCTAGTACAAGAGCTAAGGGGGTTGTAGCTCCCTTCCAGGAGAAGCTGGAGAACGAGAGAAGGTTGTAGCCTTCTACAGGTTGCAACCTTTGTACTGGTATAAGACTTCACCAGTATAGAATCATTATAAAAATAAGTTTCTAATTGAAAGAAGATAAAGACAAATTGCAGCAGGTGGTTTTCACCCACATTGGGTTTCCACCTTATATCTTTTGTTCTTATGTGTGACTGTCTGCATTATTTTTCTGTTCCTAGTTAATGTTTATATGGTTCTGACATCAGCATCTAAAGAATAATTAAATTCTAAGTTATACGCTAGTTTCCTTAATTGAAGTTGCGTATATATGCTGGTTTCACTAACCTAAGTAGCGTATACAAATCTGTGTATGAATTGAAAAATAATTGACCTGATAATACTAATTCACCCCCCACCCCCTTTTCTCAGTATTATTTCCAACAATTGGAATCAGAGTGGGTCCTTCAGAAGAAGCTTGATTGCTTGAAGGAACATTTATCATCATGAGCAACTACGAAAAGGAGGCATCAATTAGGCCACCAATTTTTGATGGGAGTAACTTTGTCTATTGGAAGGTAAGAATCACAACCTATCTTCAATCTCTTGGTACAAAAGTCTGGGATATCATAGAAACAAGATACACATTTCCATCAGCAACTCCTACAAATACAGCTGGTAAAAAGCAGTATGAAACGAATGCCAAGGATGTCAATACTTTATTAGGGAGTCTATCTCAATCAGAATTCATCAAGGTTATGCACCTCAAAATCGCAAAAGAAATATGGTACAAGATCGTTCTAAGCTATGAAGGAGATGATCAGGTAAAACGAGCTAAACTACAAACTCTCAGAATTCAATATGAAAATCTCTGAATGCACAATGATGAAAGCGTGGCTAACTATTTCCTACGTATAGATGAGATTGTTAATTGTATGAAAAACTTGGGTGAAGAAATAAAAGAAGTTGTTTTGGTTGAAAATGTTCTAAGATCTTTGTCTCCTAAGTTTGATTCAAAAGTTTTTGCCATAGAAGAAAAGCAGAATCTATAGAGCATTACCATGTCACAGCTGCACGGAATCCTAACTACTTACAAAATGAGAAAAGGTGGACCATTAGACAAGAGAGAAGTTGCATTCGAAGCCTCAGGAAAAGGAGATCACAATGAGTCAAGACATATGTCAGAAGAAGAGGAAGAATCAAATTTTATCAAGAACCTTCAACGGGGAACTGGAAGATTCAGAGGTAAGCTGCCTTTCAAATGCTTTTCTTGTGGAATAGTCGGTCACTATGCTGCCAAGTGTTCTCATAAAGATAAAGGTAAGGAACTGGTCAGATGGAACATAAAACAGAATGTAAGTAAGAAGATCTATTATACTCATGAAGACAGTGATGTACTTCCAAATAGTGATGAAGATGAACAAGGTAATGATGATAGACTTTTGACGGCCTTTGAAGATGATGATTTCTTGGATGCTATAAATGAAGAAGGTCTTTATGAAGAAATTTCTAAACTTAAAATTTGTTTAGAAGAAAAGAATATGATCATAGATACTTTGACATTCCAACTTGTAGAAAGAGATAAAAAAAAATGAAGAGTTAGAATGTGAAATTGTGGGACTTAGAAAAGAAATTGAGAAAACAAAAGACCTTAATATTAGATTTGCTAAAGGATCTGAAACTTTAGATGAAATTATCAAAGTGCAGTGCTCTCCTCTAATCAAGACAGGTCTCAGCTATTCTGAAGAAGTGTCTCAAGCACAAAATTAAGCACAAAAGCCATCCACCTCCAAAATTTATCTTGATGTAGCAAGGTGAAATGAATAGGTTGACAATTGACAACAAAAGCGTAATGCAGATCAGAAAATAAATCGGGGGAAATCTACTTCAAGGATGAACAGAAGCTTCAACCAACCACAGGTAAATCATTCTCAATTTGCCTCAAGAATGGATGTCAATAGAAACTACAATCATTTGGTTGGTAGGTTTGATAATTGCAGGAATTTCTTCAATAACCAATGTTTCTCTTGTCATAACTTTGGTCACAAAGCTGCTCATTGTGTTGCCTACAAGACCATCATGACTAGGGAAGCTCAAAAACAAAGGAATATGACTGGGATCATGAAAAGGACCTACAATAACTTTTCTTCTCTTGAAAATGAAATAGAATGTTCTATTTCTAACAACTTTGGTCATGAAGATTCTAAATGTAGGAGTAGGTTTTGGCAAACAACTCAGAAGGAGCAAGCTTCATTTAGTCCGAAAACATGGAGAAAGAAAGAACCACAACTAGAAAGATGTGGGATAGCCTTATATGCAGAAGGACAGGAAAATCATTGGTACATCGACAGTGGATGCTCGAAACATATGATAGGTGATTAGGAAAAACTTCAGTCATATAGTGCCTTAGAAAAGGAAAAGAAGGTCTCATTTGGAAATGACACCCCAACATTCATAAAAGGTAAAGGTTATGTTTGTTTGAAAGAGAAGGTCAAAGCTATAAATGCTATGTATGTTGATGGCTTAAAGCATAATCTATTGAGTGTCAGTCAAATGTGTGATCAAGGAATTGAGGTAATATTTCGATCAAATGGATGTATTGTTCGTGAGCTTGATACAGGAAAAACAATGATCAAAGGCATAAGAACTCCAAATAATTTATACGTAATCAAAGGAGGAAAACAACAATGCTATCTAAGCAAGAATGATGAACACTGGCTATGGCACAAAATATTGGGGCATCTAAGCTTCTCTCAAATAAGGAAAGCATGCAAATATTAGGCGGTTCGTGATCTCCCTGACATTAGAATTCCAGACAATACAATATGCAAATCATGTCAGTTTGGTAAACAAACCAGAACTAATTTCCCTGAGAAGGAAGGATCAGCTAGCAGGCCACTTAAACTTGTCCATACTGATATATGTGGTCCAAATAGGAAGAGGTCACCTCGAGGAGAAGAGTACTTCATATTGTTCATTGACGAGTTTTCAAGGATGTGTTGGATAGGACTTATGAAGTATACAGATGAATCTTTCGAAAAGTTCAAAGCATTCAAAGCCTTGGTTGAAAACGAATCAGATCGCAGAATCAAATGCCTCATGTCTAATCGAGGAGGATAAATGGTTTGTGCTATGCTTGATGAGTCTGGAACTCTCGCAACCTTCTGGGGTGAAGCCACATTTGTTGCAGTTACTATTCTCAACAAGACAAACGTTGGAGTAAGCAACACTTAGACTCCTCATGAACTTTGGTATGGTAAGACTCCCACGGTAAAATACTTCAAAATTTTGGAAGAAAATGCTACATCAAAAGGACTGATGAAAACCTTGGCATTCTCCTTGGTTACTCTCCCCACAGCAAAGCATATAAGTGTTACAATAAAAGACTTGGAAAAATTGTTGAAAGTATTGATGTAGTGGTTGATGAAGAAGAGAACACTCCTAGGCAAGTAAAATTTGAAGATTTCGAAGATGATGAGGACTATCCTTCAACATCAAATCAGATTCATGATGAAGAAGAAACCCATGAGGCACCAGAAGAACATATAAGGATAAAAGGAAAGACTCCATCTAGATATGTCCAGAAGAAACATCCAAAGACTCAAATTTTGGGACAGAAAAAGGCAGGTGTACAAACAAGAAGTATTTTTGAAGCTTCAAGCCATCTAGCATTGCTCTCCTCCACTGAAGCACAAAATGTAAGAGAAGCATGTAAAGACGAATGTTGGGTCAAGGCCATGATGAAGAACTTGAGCAGGTTGAAAAAAATAACACTTGGGAGTTGGTCCCTAGACCAAAAGATAAGAATGTAATAGGGACAAAATGGATAATAAAAAATAAGCTGAACGAAAATGGAGAAGTCATTAGAAACAAGGCCAAACTTGTTTGCAAAGGGTATGCACAATAAGAAGGTGTTGACTTTGAAGAAACTTTTGCACCAGTTGGTAGACTAAAGGCTATAAGAATGTTCCTTTCTCTCTCTAGCTTTCAAAAGTTCAAAGTATTTCAAATGGATGTGAAATCTGCCTTTTTAAATGGGGACTTAGAAGAAGTGTATATTGAGCAACCAGATGGATTTATCCTTGGAAATGATCCAAAACTTGTATGAAGACTTAAGAAGGCACTCTATGGTCTTAAACAGGCTCTAAGGGCTTGGCACTATCATCTAGACAAATACCTCCATCAACAAGGTTTCTCAAAGGGATCAACAGATAGCAATCTATATATAAAAATTGATAATGATAAATTGCTAATACTTGTTGTATATGTTGATGATATCATCTTTGGCAGCAACGAAGAAGACATGAGTCAAAACTTTGTTTTGGTGATGCAGAAAGAATTTGAAATGTCCTTACCTAGTGAGCTCACATATTTCCTTGGTTTACAAATCCAACAAAATAAAGACGATATCCTTTTATCACAAACCACGTACCTAAAGCATATCTTGAAGAAATATGGCATGGAATATTCGAAACTGGTATGTACCCCTATGGTAACAGGATGCAACCTCAGCACTAATGATGAATCAGTAGCAATACATAAACCAACCTATAGATCTAGGATTGGTAGTCTGCTCTATCTGACAGGTACTCGGCCAGACATCATGCATACAGTAGGAATAGTTGGAAGATTTCAGGAAAATCCAAAGGAAGCACCTTCAAGTAGTTAAGAGGATTTTCAGATATCTTCAAGAAACACAAAACCATGGCTTATGGTATCCTAGAGATGCAGATCTCACACTTCATGCATATACAGATGCCGATTGGGCAGGAAATGTGGATGACAGAAAAAGCACTAGTGGGGGTTCATTCTTTATGGGTTCCAGATTAGTATCTTGGTTCAACAAGAAACAAAGTTCAATTTATTTATCTACAGTTGAAGCAGAATATGTGGCTGCTGCATCTTGCTGCGCACAACTCCTTTGGATGATGCAAAATTTGCAATATTTTCAAATCACTTGTACTCCACCTATCTCCATCTTCTGTGATAATACAAGTGCAATCAGTATTTCAAAGAGTCATGTCATGCACTCAAAGACTAGGCACATACCTATCAAGTATCATTTTCTCCAGGAACAAGTGCCTGAACAAAAGGTCCAATTGGAGTATGTTCCCTCTAAGGAACAAGTTGCTGATATACTCACCAAACCACTACCCAGAGAGACATTTGAATACCTCAGACAGAAGCTGGGGGTAGTTAATGCATCATATTGCTACTGAATCTTGTCTATTTCAAAGGAAAGTGGTTGTACGTGAGTTTCATGAGGGGGATTCGCGTACATACGTTGGTTTATGAAGATAGAGTCGCATATTTGCTGGTTTAAAGATGAATAGAGGGCCAAGCTCAGGATGAAAATAGTCTAATATGGGTCTAGCAGAGACCATCTGGCACAGGTTCAGGGGGAGCATATATTCTTCTAATAATGCATTGTTGGCATTATCTTAGAAGATCTTGGTTCACATTCATAGTTGTTTTGATTTCAGGTGGAACAGGTGCAGAGGGATAACATGCTTGCTGGTCTGAATGATGATTGACAGATGTTACTGATGATAGTTGTTGATAACTATCATAGTCTTGTTGTAGATATTTCGTCTCTATGTCATGTATTTCTTTTCTTATCAAGGTCATGTAATGGCCTATCTTGGTTTCCCCACTATGCCTGGGATGGATGAAGTAATGTTCTTGTTTTTATCATGTGTAAATTCTTGGTGTACCCCACTTCGTTGGGTAGATGAGTCAATCCCCACTTGGTTGGTATGTATATATGAGTCTTTGGTGGTAGGAAGGTCATTTATAATGTATAAATTCATGTTTCTTTTGTAGAACATCTTCTTGCCGACCTTGCCTACAGTTAGGGGGAGATTGGCATAGCAGAGCAGAGAATTCAGCATGTACTCAGGAGGAGCATAACCTTTTCCCTTGATGTCAAAGGGGGAGAATGACTTTGAGTGACTTGGGGTTTCCATCAAGTCCAAAGGGGGAGATTGTTCGCATTATGACACAGGTTTGGCTCTATGACATAGGTGTTGTCCTTGATGGCAACTCACTCAAATGGTAGATCATAGTTCAGGCTCTCGGAATGAAAGAAAATGAGGTATACATAGGTTTCTCATAACAAAGGCGCGTATACACGTGGGATTGCTAATTAATAGGCATGTATACGTATGCATGCACATTCATGCAAAGAAAAGCTGTACATGTGGGAAATCTTATGGTTGGTCCATGGTATTTAGTCTGACATATTTGAACCTATGGTTTTGGTCCTTGGTATTGCATCCAAAGTGTTGAACACAGGTATTGGGTTCCTAGTATTGGTTCTATAATGGTTTTGGACCATGGTTTGAGTAAGGACTAAGGCTATAAAAGGGAAAGGAAATCATTTGGCAAGAGTATCGACTCAAGTGTTGAATATTTTATGAGGAGCAAGATCTGGAATACTGGTGATTAGCTTATGGTGCATAGCTGGATGTGAATGAAGGAGGAACTTGAGCGTTTCAAGATGGATAAGTCATATTGAAGGGTCAAATCTCAAGACTTGAACTGTAGTATCTTTGTGTGATTCTGATCTATTATAGTTGACGCATGAATTGATTTATGAATCTGATAATCTGGGTATAATTAATGCTTGAATAATTGAAAAGGGAAAACTGTCTTTCATATATCTGTACGCAGGTTTGGCACAGTGAAGGCGCATATACACGTTGTTTCAGTAATTCAAAGAAGCATATACGCAGGTTTGCCTTCATACAGAAGCGTGTGCACGTAGGTTCCTCATTTTGAAGTAGTGTACGTCTCATAAAATATGTTTTATCTACTTTGGTGTATTGTTGCAGTATTCTGGGTTCAATATTGGTGTTTGGTCACTATTATTATCTGGTTATAACATCCGGAGAAGTGATTGTTTGATTTAGTATTGGGTTGTACAAAGAAGATTGGTTGATGTAGATATACTTGATGTTTGATTAATGTTATTCATGGATCTAGTCTGAAAATTTATGAAACGTGGTCCGTGGAAGAAAAGAGAAGGTTGTAGCCTTCTATAGGTCAGCACCTACGTACTAGTACCTCAGCTAGTACAAGAGATAAGGGGGTTGTAGCTCCCTTCCAGGAGAAGTTGGAGAATGAGAGAAGGTTGTAACCTTCTGTAAGTTGTAGCCTGCGTACTGGTATAAGACTAGACCAGTACAAAATTATTGTAAAAAGAAGTTTCTAATTGAAAGAAGATAGAGACAAATTGCAGCAGGTGGTTTTCTCCCACATTGGGTTTCCACCTTATATCTTATGTTCTTGTGTGTGACTATCTGCATTATTTTTCTAATCCTAGTTAATCTTTATATGGTTCTGAGATCATCATCTAAAGAATAATTAAATTATAAGTTATACGCTAGTTTCCTTAATTGAAGTTGCGTATATACGTTGATTTCACTAACCTAAGTAGCATATTAAAATCTGTGTATGAATTGAAAAATAATTGACTTGATAATATTGATTCCCCCCCCCCCCCTCTCAGTATTATTTCCAACAGTATATGGAGTAAAACTCAAATAGCTTTATTGATAGAAGTAGTAGAAGAGATGATTACAACCCAACTATCTGATCCAACACCATCCTCCTAGCATGAAAGCCCTCTTCACCTCATGAAAATCTAGATCACCCAAAAATACAATATCTCATAGAGAAACCAACAACACTTCCTTACAAGTTACAAAATTCCAGCCTTTGGATCTCTAGGATGAGGGATCCATATATAGATATTTGCAGGGGGTGAGTCAACTTCTGGGATTTTAATTAGTGTCATTTCAGCAATAGTTCTTGATTCCACTTGGAGATTTCATGATCTCTTACTCATCCCTGGGAAAATTCAGAGAGGCAAGTGTCAAATGAGTAGTTTCTAGAAGATTCTCTGGGTCACCACCTAGAAAATTGCCTCTGCCATTTGTCTACTCTTGCTCATTGTACCCCAAAAAAAGGGTTTTTCAATATGCATTGCACCCTCTGTGTGTAACAGGTGAGATGTGTCATACCCTCAGCATGGAGCAGTCTATATGGTCTAGTTTTGACCAGTTCTGAGTAGTTTTTCAGGGAGAACTTCTGGGAAACATTGTAATCAGTTTACTTTGATCCTTTAGGGTATGAAACAACACTTTAAGGGGTTTAGAAGCCCTTGGTTTATGGACATATGTGATTGGGGTTGCAGTGCCCAAATATGTCTATAACACTCTCCAAAGTAGTGCCAACAAAAGAGTGTACCTTTACAACATGAACAACTATCTAATTCTATTAATTATCTTCCATTTCATCTATCAGATTTCCATCCATATTTCATTGACACATTTGAGATACATTTGGAAAGTTTTCCCTCACAAAAGCTTATTAATAATTTAACATATGTACATAAGACTAATAAATTTTTACAGACCATTGGATCTAAAAATCCATTTCCACAATATGGCCTATTATCTTCTCCTTCAAACATCTTCCAATCATTAATGGAAATCCATCCACATTTCTATGACCCAATTGAAATTCAGCTGGAAATGACATTTCAAGAGAAGGTGATTGTAGATAAGCTGATTTCTGTAATTACATTAACAATAATTGTACATATTGTTTTCATATTTATTTATGTTGATTTTAGTAGATGTATACATTTGTTACTAATGTTTGATGTGCCCATTCATGTAGAAAATAATTTACTTGAATGGATACATTGGAAGTTTGATTTCACTTAGTCTTAATCTTATTTTTAGATTAGGATTAGGAATAGATGAGATTGCTTTTTTTTAATGGTCTGTAGATCAAATAAGAAGATTATTTTGAACATTTTTTATTAATACATGGGAGAAGATGAAGACTTATGAGGTTAACTTATTATTAAATTCTTCCAGGTATGCATTTATATCTTCATTATCATCTATTTGTGTGTTTGATTTTAGTTTGTTATTTTGTTCTTTAGTTTTTCCTCCTTATGTTTGTTTGTCTTCTTGTAGGTTTTCTTTGGAATAATTTGGAAGACCAACCTCTACTGATAAAGCAATTGTGAAAATTTTAATGTGGAAAATTGTCAAAACGCATATAGGGTGATTTTATTTCTCATTTCCAAAGATTTCATTTATTATGAAGAAATGATTATGAAAACTTATATGTTTTATTTGGAAGTTGAACTTATAAAAGTAAATAAACCCTCTTTCAATTTTTATAAGTAAATTTTTATTGCAACTCCCATTAGATTAGAAAAATCATTTTAATGAATAACACACTCACTAAGCAAGACAAGATTAACATGCTTGGAATTCTTCTTAACAAGAAACACAATTTCTTATGTCAAGTTCATTATTTTTACTTGTTTAAGTTCAATATTGTTTATCTTATGATTTGCTTTTTGTGGTTGATTGTTTTTTAGTCTTTCTAGTTTCTCTTGGCTCTTGAATTTGGGTTTGAATTAATCACATCTCACTTCTGCCCTCTGCAATCCCTTGAATACCAATTTTACCTTTTCCTCAGATTGATTTAAGTAATATTACCAAGCCTTTTTAAAGAGTTATTTTTAACCCAACTTTGGTTTAATACTTGGGAAACTCTTACTCTTATCTAATGAAATCCTTTAGTAAAAGGAAGAATAATAGGAAGATCATTAAACTACTATCTTTCAAACTCACATTGAAACTCTCACTTTGCTTGTGTTTTATTATCATTTGGATGTTGTCTTACCTTAATACACATAAGGTAAATATACTTTACAACATGTTGTATCCTAAAACAACTACTAAAGTGACAAAAATAAACAAACAAGTTTAGTATTTTATGAATCTTCCATGTCATCCTATCTCTTAAGGAGAGGATTTTTCTCCCCATCTATTAACACAAATCATCGGAGTGTAATTCAAAATTATAAAAATGCCTAAAAGATAAGGGGTCTAATAAAAGAGTCATCCTTCCATGATCATGGGATTTGATTGTTATGACATTATCGCATGTCGTTAGCAAGCCAAGGTAATGGCTTACAATAATTCACTATAAAACAAGAGGTCTCATCATGAGCCAACTTGATCATGACTATCAATGCTTGTGAATGGAATTGTCAATATTTGGTCACCAAGCTCGGACAATGGCTTTCAGAATAACTAAATGAAATATGATTCCTCAAGTGATGCCAAAGAATTGATGGGATACGCCATTTGCTTGGGCTAAAAGGTAACCCTATCAAGGCTATGGATGCCTTCTAGCAGCAGTGGTTCTACCTGTGGCAATGAGATTTTATCATTTCTCTAAACTTAATCATAAGACTGTGTTCTTTATTTAAAGTTGTGATTAATTAATTGTTGTTGTAAACTCGATCTTTCTCTTATGATCATTGCAAGAGATGTTCAAAATGGTTAAACTATGTTTTGACATTTTCATAGATTTCATTGAGTCTGAATTTTAGCACTTTGATTTTATTCAACCTTGTTCCTTCTCTTTTAGAGTTTCATTAATAATAAAATAGAGATAACTGGTTCTTCAGAGTATGTCACCATTGTTGTGGTAAAAACACAACCCCCCCCCCCCATTTTTCACTTAATTCTCATTATGTGGAACCTTTAATTGAATGGTTGGTCATATTACTATTTCATTTTGAGAGTTTAGATTGCTTCAATGAGTTCGATTTATTCTTATCTTCCTATTATAACTCGTTTGATCTCCTTTGGACATTTGGTTTGTAAATGACGTCTAATTTTTGATTGAATATTTTTCATTGCCTTGGCCTAATGATATGTATACAATGTATTTTAATTTTTTTTAATAGGTTTTATTTCATTATTTTTAGTTTTATTTGTAAATAATATTTTTATTTTTATCCCTTACATAGCCCCCGAGACCAATAATCATACCTAGGCTTTAAGCCTAAATCATAAAACAAGAGGCATATATATTAATATCATATATCAGAGGTATGGGTGAGCAAGATATTGATATCGAAAGAATCCCTTTCAGAATCCTTGAAATCAAAGTCTAAGCCATTTCAGAGAGAGGATTAATAAAATAAATGAGTAAAGTCTGAACCATATTAAAATTGAAATTATTATGTGGTTTGAACCTCATATAACCCAAATCCCAACAAGATTATAATACAGCCAATGGGAGGACCCACCTTCCATGTCATTACTTCCAGTCTCGAGTATTGGCAATGAAATATTTTCAACTCGACAAGCTTTTAAAAACTCTGATCTCTGATAAGGGATATTCATATCCCACAAATATTCTGATATTGTACTCCACTATTTTTCTGATAACCAATCCTTCCAACCTTCGATAATCATCTCCCTCCAACTTCCTACTTCCAATAACACACTCACCTCTGATATCTAGACCCAAGACACTATTTAAAAGGATTTAAATAAGATATCACATCCATTCCATATCACATCCTCTTAATATCAGCGAATTAGAGGTTTTTGTTTGTGTGCATTGTAAAAATTTCTGATGGGATTACCTCTGATACCACTGAGCTCTTTCCACATGTATCATCCTTTGTCCATTATTATAGCCACTGAATTAAAATTAAAACATCTTGGGGCATAATGAAAATTCATATGTGTATTTACTTTTCCATCATTTTAAATAGCTTATTTCAATTTCTCTATTACAGGGAAATGACTGGGATGAATAAAATAGATCATTTGACCAACAACTACTCCAACACATGTAGATATTCAAACCATAATAGATAGAGGAGGTTAAAACAAAAGCTTAAATAAGGACTAATACCATGAAGAGCGCGATTTTGTCAGACAATCTGTGGAGTGGTTATTAACAGAAAATAAATCGAACTCAATAGCAAGCTTAATTGGGCACTTTATCAAGCATAGGTGATCTACATTTGGCCCGTGATTCAACATAATAAAAAACAACCTGATTTAATTTCTTTTATTATCTCGGTTGTTGAGAGATACATGGAGTTGTTGTTATTCTCATGATTTCACCTTAAGCTCTATATAAATAAAATATCCTTAACAAAGACAAAGGGAAAGGAAATGTAGGAGATAGAGTAAAGAGTAGAATAGAGAGGCATTATTAGAATAGGAAATTCTTTCACAGATCTATGTTTTATGTGATTGGGGTTTGGTTTCTTTCATTTCTGAGCTATGTGAAGAGGAGCAGGGTTTTCACTATTGCAACTATTGTTTCTATAAATAGAGTTTTCGACTTGGAGGAGGCTTGTTGAGGATCAAATATTGTATTGAGTAGGAGAGGATCTTTGATTAGTTTGTATAAATATACTATTATTGTTAATAATAGCTTGCATTCCTTTTTGGTAGCAGAATTACGTCTATGGAATTTATATTGTGCACTACTTCCAATATTGATTCTTATATTGTAGATTAGATATCTGATATTCAATAGATAAATCTGTGATCATTTATCTCTTTCCATTACTTATTACGATTATATTTCTGAGTAACTATTTACTTAGAAATCTGCCAGCTTATCCTGATTTAATAACCAGTAATGTTATGTGAACTAATTCCTAATGCTATTGGTTCATTTTTTATTTTTTTCATTAACATTATATGTACTACTTCCTAATGTTACTTATTTAGAAGTTATGATTAATTGATCTCTAAAACATAACATGATAAGTAATTACAATTTCAGTTAATTGAACTATTTCTTTAACCATGTATTGATCATAAGCTCATCATGCTAAAATCCCAATTATTATTAGTCTTTCTCTTGGTTGCATGGAGTAGTAATCCTTCATTCAGTCGAGATAGTCTTAGGGAATATAGAGTTAGATCTGCATTTAGTTTAAATACTGCATCTCTTGAAGTCCTCTTCTTAAAGAGGCAATGCATTAGAAGTGGTTAGGCTGAACTCCAAATCATCTTAAGGGATTAGTTTCTTACCAAGCTAGTAGCAAGAGAGTCGTCTTGATTTGTATTTCTCTATTGGTGAGAGAATAGAGATATTATAAGCCAATAGAAATATAGAAAAAGGGTAACTAGAACCAGTAGAACTAGTTGGAAACACCATTCAAGGAATATAGATGTAAGTTACATATCTTGACCAGGTGGTATCCCTAAAATGTTGATTAGGCCATTTTTACTGATCAAAACTTCCTTAATCTATATTGGAAGGGAATAATTTGAGGTTTAATGGGGATCACATGTTGTAGGACATTGGGATTAAAGGTCTTGAGATATTTGTATGTCCATGAGAGTACATCCTTGTATTCCCTAAACAAATGGATCATCCTTGATTTTTCTTAAGGGGTACAATTTGTTCCCAAGTTTATAATCTATGGGTTACTTTTAGTCCCCAAGTTTGTGACTTCATATTTCGTATAATATCAAATATTTTTACAGTTAGAAATTCATTTGAATTTATCTTATAAGTCATAATTTTTTTCAATCCTTAAAACAAGTTTAGGTGTAGGTTCACCAGACCGAAAATTTCATCCACCAACCATTGCTCATTTCCTTGTGAGAAATTGAGAAGGTTCTCTTCATGAGGCATTTCATTGATCACAACATTGTGGAAGCTACCTCTTGAGTACAGAAACTCAATTATATTTCCATCATAATTATAAAAACTTGAATTAATGATATTATCTAGGATAGATGGTCTAAAAATTCGTTCAACAAAAAAATAATCTGGCTAAAAAACTTTAGCAAGAATTGGCCTAGATGTTATATTAGTTAGTAAATCAACTCCTTGGTTAAAATTTCTTGGGATTGAAGTAATATTAAAATTTAAAAACATGGAAATCATATCCCAAACCTCAGAATGATAACTCGTCAAGTGAGATAAAATACAATGTATAACATTTTGAACCTGCTTGATAATAATTTTTGAATCATCGTAGACCTTTAAGCATTGAATTATGAGGTCTAGATCCTTTTTTAGTACCTGAATGAGTGCCTCATATTCTACAATATTATTTGCACTCAAAATACTGATCTTCTACCAATAAAAATATTATTACCTCTTTGATATTGAAGAAAAAACTAGCACCTACACCTTCTTTTGACCTGGATCTATCAAAATATAAATACCACAGTTCAATTTTTGAATTAATATTAATATCAAGTAGTTTTTTTCAGTTCTTACCAATTTATCAACAAACATAAGTTTAGATTAAGAAAATTCTTTCGGTAGAAATCAGATAAGAGAAATTTGTGGTCGACATGTTTCGAACCAACAAGTGGTTCATCATCAGGACCAGATGATGAACCACACTTGTTGATTTGAAACACGTCGGTCAAAACATTCTCTTATGTGATTTCTGCTTAAAGAATTTTCTTAATAAGTTTAAATTGCTGCTTAATATTTTTGAAAGGAGATATTCCAACAACAAAATTTTCAAAAATTTAATCAATGGAAGAATCACTAGACATATTTGGTTCATTTGGACTAGTAATATCAATAACACCATGTTTCATATATCGTTCTCTATTAACTCTTATCTTATTAGGTTCTCCTTTCTAAGATAACTATAGGTGAGTTAAATTTGTATCCAATTCCTACTCAAGAAAAATCCATAAACTTTAGGTATGTTTACAATCACTAAATCAATTATTTCAATAACTCTATGATTAAAAGATAATATAATCAAAACATGAGACAATTCTCCTACAACCTTGACATCACTTCTACTAATCTGTACAATATTCACTTGAAATTGTTTTAGTTTGGCATTCTATTTCTCCCACACATAAAGGGGCATGATATTGGAGGAGGCTCTTGAGTCAATCATGCAATTATCAACATTTTGATTAAAAATTTCGAAAGTGAGCAAGAAATAAGGAGGTTTATTCTTTTGCGGAGGAGAATTTTTAGAAGGGAGTTTCATAATCTGAACATGATTGGCTCAATATTTCTCAAATATAACCATATTTCCATAGGAGTAGATTTGTTTTTACTAGAATCTTCAACAATTTGTTTTTGAATTTTCTACCAAATTATTGCAATTTTAAACAGCTCGAAAATGGAAATATGGGTTTTAATATCTTAAGATCCTCAATTCGATCATATTCAAGATTGAGAGAAGAAATTTTATGTGTATTACCTTGGTATATTTTTACTTCTTTCCCTTATTAGAAAGAGAATTATCTTGATTATCATCTAGGATTTTGTTGTGCATATTATATTGGTGTTGGTTTTCAAATACTGAGATAGAATGGTCCTAAGACAAGTTGTTTGAAAAAATGACCCATGGTAGAGGTTGGCTAATTTTATATTTATGTTCTACTATAATATTTAGCCTCTTATGTTTCATTATAATTAGTTGTTCACTCAGTTCCTGCAATTTTTTCTTGTAAAACATTTTGTAAGACTTTAGCACTATGACCTTCATTAGGGGAACTAGATCTGTCTTGCATGTGTTTCTTGAAACATTGTTTAAAGATCAACCCATTGGAGGTTCCTTATACTAAATTTTTCTCAAGATCAATGAATTTATTATTTGCCTTTTGAAGGACTTTTTGAATGCTCTCAAAATCATAAGGTGATTGGTCCTTCTTTTTCACAAGTGATTATGACAATGAATTAGGTTTCATGTTAGAGGATGCGGCTTAATCACTCTATTTTTTGAAATTGTGCTTTAGGCTGAGTATGTCATTCTCACCAGAAAAATATTCATCAAATTTTGCTTGTAAGTTGGCTTTTTGGGCCCTCTTCACCCACATATAAATCTCATTAGAGAGAGCCTTAATGTAATAGGAAACTACCATGTTTCTAGCATGCATGGAATTGTTAGGAATCTTGTTTTTCAGCTCAAGAAAAATTTGAATTTGGACTTTTACTAACTATGATGTATTATTTTTCATGCAAAAATATAATGTTCATGTTTTTGTTAGTATGACATTTGAGTATCTCAATGATGAAATATTTCTACAAAAATTATTACAGTTGTAGATAACAAATTATCCTTGTGCGTATTTATCTTTCCAAAATTATAATATTAATTTTATATTTTCGATAAATTATAAAAATCATCATGTCCTTGAAATATAGGTCCTTGCATTAGTGAAAACTAAAAGGATATTAACATTATGGAATAATATGTTCCTTTTAGGTTGTAGGTCCCAATATCCTCTAGTTCATCATATAATGTTTCTTTTCAAATGGTTAAGGTAAAAGAAAAAATAAAGTGGGAATAAGAGGGATGAATTTTAATATTTTGATATATATCAAGAGAAAAATATATTAAAATTAATAATCACAATCAATTAAAATAAAAATAAAAAATTGTATGGTAAAGAAATTTGTCTAACTTACAGAAAATTAGATATATACACACACACACACACACACACACACACACACACAGATATATATAGGAATTATGGTTTAGATTTGCAACGACACGTGAAGTTTTAATCAAAATCAAAAGACACAAACCTACTCTAATGCTCAATGGAAGTTAATTCACAATTTAGAACAAAAATTTTAGACATGCATAAGAAATAACATACATACACACATTATTTTTCCTCGGGAAAGCAATCTTCTAAAAACTACAATACATGCTTTCATTAATGTTGTTGAGTCCCAAAACTGCCTCTTTTGAAAGCAATTTCTTCATCCTTCTTCGCCTTTTCCAATGCCAATACATCCTAAACCATCAAAAGCCATTGCATGTTGCTTCTAGGAGTACATTTTAGTGATTTTCAAATTATATTATTATGTGTGTTATTTGAATAGGGTTTTGTTTTCTAGCTACAGAATGTAGCCACATTCCATAGCTAATCAACCATTCCACAGCCATCTCCATACTTTTGCAGGTTACAGGTGTCGATAGAAGAAATGAGCCACATGGGTAGGTGGGGAAATGTCAGCACATGGATGGAGTCCTATCCTTTTAATAAAATTCAAGGAGAAAGACCCCGGTCAAAGGGGAGTCAATGGAGAAGTCCTACAGCAACTAGAAATGTATTTTGGCACGTAAATGATTCTAAGGCATGTTCCTAAAGCTGAGGATGTCATTTGCCACCTGCTTGCCACTTGCATAACCAAATCCAACAACCACTATTAAGAGATTTAGTGTTCAAGCCAACCGAAGACTAAATTCTCAGATGCACTACCTGTTCATGTGTATGTTGTAGAAGACTTTTCTCTTTAAAACTATTATGAATTTTTTCTATAAATTCTGGCATTTGGAACGTAGAACTAGTGAATGTTTTATGGCGATAAAGTAGTGTAATTTCCGTTTTTAAGCACGAGACATTCAACACTCTGTTTTCAATATAAAAAAAAATTGTTTTTCCACATGGATACCTGAGCGTGTGAAGTAATTTTGCATTGATATTCCTAGGCCGTGCAAAGAACCCCTGCTTGGTTGAGGTTATTTTTCGTTTATGTACATTTCCATTTGTTATTTTCTTTCGTTCAACTGTACATTTATTGTGTTTTATTTATCTCTGTAATCATTTCTAACACTGCATTCATTGTAGCTTTTGTCACTTATTTATACTAACTCAGATAGGTGCATTCTAGTTTAGAAATAGTTCTTTAGTTTCTCTTATGCTTTAGCTTCTTAACTGTAGTTTAAATTGTGTCAAGTAGCATCATTTCTTCTGTTGTTAATTAGTTTTTAAGCTTTTGAATTTAAGTTGTTTAATGCCATTGCTTACTAGATAGTCACTCATTACATAAATGAATGTTTCTGTAACATTTCGTTGATGGTTTACCCTCAAACTAATTGGTGAAATATGGAGTTTATGAATGAGATTTTCGTGTTGTTCAATACCATTTCCTTCTTACTGTAGTCACTCATGTTATAAGCAAATATTTCCAGAGCCTTTTGTTGATGATTGATCTTGAAACTAATTGGCAAAGTGTTATGTTTATAAATGAGATTACTTGTTGTTCATTAGTTTAGAGTTAGATAGTTTGGTGTCATTTTCTCATGTTATAAGCAAATATTTCAAAAGCCTTTCGTTGATGATTGATCTTCAAACTAATTGGTGAAGTGCTATGTTTATAAATGAGATTACTTGTTATTCATTAGTTTAGAGTTAGATAGTTTGGTGTCATTTTCTCATGATATAAGCTAATATTTCCAGAGCCTTTCATCGATGATTGATCTTCAAACTAATTGGCGAAGTGTTATGTTTATAAAATGAGATTACTAGATATTCAATAATAGTATAGTTGTAGGGGAATATTCGCTCTACAACCCTATGGATGCCTGTGTACCTGCCGCCATTTCTGAACCCTACTACCTGCTCGTTCCTGACAGAGCTCATTAAGCTGCCAGTCCTTTACTGAAGGCTTTCCATGGCAATGCCTGCAGGAGGGGCGGGCTCTACCCCCCCTCCTTCGAATGCCTCTACCGCCGGTGAGAAGACGCATAGAACGTCGTTGACTCCTCCTGACACAAATCGTGAAACAGAGCAAGAAGGACAGAAGTCCAGCGATAAGGAAATCCCTGCAGATCAGACTGCAGCCACAGATCCAGAAATTGAAAAGCGCCAAAACGCCTCTTCGTCACAGCCAAAGGCGAACTCGGCTACATGCATTCCCAAGTCGACAGAGCGCATCAGGATAGAACTGCCCAGTCACCGAATCAATGGAGAAATATAGTACGTGCAAGACCATGCATTGATAGGAAAATTTTTGGGCTTCTGGTTGACAGAAAGAGCCCTGAATGGCTGGATCGAATCAAAGTGGAAACCAAAGGGACAAGTTACACTACAACTGGGTCCAAAAGGCTTCTTCACGACCATATTTAACTACCTGGAGGACAAAACCAAGGTATTTGAGGGAGGCCCATACTTCTTCAACTCATCAGGACTGTACCTCACAGAATGGAAGCCACGATTTAACCCTGATAAAGAAGATTTCCGGGTCTTTTTCCGGGTCAGTCCAAGGCCCTGGTGTCTGTTCAGTTAATACATGTTATGTAATTGTGTCAGCAATGGTCAAGCAACAATTCCAATTTTGAACTTTTCAATTTTGGAACTGATAGTAGGGCAAGGAAAGGGCTAACAGGCAAAATTTCTTAGCCTTGCCCAATGTACTCTATTTTGTATCTTTGTTTTGTATGATAATAGAATTAGTCATATTCAGAAAAATAAAATAAAAAAAATAAAAAAAAAAAAAAAAAAATAAAAATAAAAAATAAAAAATAAAAATAAAAAATAGTATAGTTGTAGTTTCAGTTTTGTTCCTTGGCTTTAGTTTAATTGCAGTAGTTCAATAGACTTTAATCTTGCAAGTAGAATAGACAACATAAGTAGTTTTGCTTCCAGTATTTCATTCCTAGTTTGATATAGATAGCCGGACTTCCATTTTCTTATTCAAGTTTTGATTTTTTAGATGGAAGTTTTAAGAGTGTTTTAAGCTCATATTTTGGAAACCATTACAATAGCAAGAAGATAAGCTTTGTCTTCACTTTCTTGTTTTGAAAACTCCACTTCCAAACATGGCCTAAAAAGCACTTTTAGACTCTCACTTCAATAGTAGATTAAGATTTCAATTACATTGTAGAACTCTAGGAGTCAAAAAGAACAAAACCCCAAAACAATATAAACTTGAAAATAGTGAGGTAAGAAAGGGTTATTTAGCACATATAGTGCATTACACTTCATTAGTTTACGACGCCTGGATTGATAATGTATGTAGCAATTTAGGACACTAAATTGACTAAACATTTTGGAGTCATTTCCAAGGAAGTGTAACTAGGTAGCCTTACTTCTTACATTCAAAAAAAAAAAAAAAAATCGAAAACCACAAAAAAAAATGACATGCATAGAGAAAGAGATTCTAGGGGTAGATTTATAGCTAGGGACAAAAGTTTGATTTTCACAACTCCAACTACTCCACCAAGGATTAGAATGGACACACCTCCATCCCAGACTCATACTCCCAGCCTTAGGATTCTTGGAATTCGGGGAAACTAATCAATTAGAAGATTCTACCACTTCATCTACTAAACTAGATCTACGAGAGGAACCCTTTTTCACCTCTATAGGGGAGCCTATTGTAGTTGAAGAAGTAGGAGTACCTAGAGAAGAAGAAGAAGTAGAATCTCTCTCTCATCATCCATTAATAAAAGAACCATAAGATTCTGAGGAAACTATCATGGCAGAAGAAGAGCAAGATGGAGAATTTTCACTATTTAGAGGAGGGGCTAGAAGTAGAGGTAGAGGAAACAATAATGGAGGTAGAGGTAACAATGGAGAAGGCAGAGGAAATAGGGAATGAGATAACTCATTTGGATTCCCTATAGTAGATGAGGAAACACATACAACAATGAAAAACATTTCACCATCTGTCCTCCCAAACTTTTATGTGTTTAGAAGTGAGCACCCTGAAATATTTTGTTTGAGTTTGAAGTCTTATGTCGAACTTATGACTATCTAGAAGACTCTCAAAAACTCAAATTGTTCTCTTCGACACTAAAAAGAGATGCTTTGAAATGGTTTATGGGATTAGTCACTCAATCCATTAGGACTTGCAATGGTATGAGGTAGACATTTTTGGATAGATACTTGGATTAATGTATGCCTACAAATCATAAGGATGAGGTATTCAAAATGGTGCAAAAGGACGATGAAAAATTAGAGGACTTTATTAAGAGGCTTAACTACAATTTGAAAAGAGCAAAAATGAACAATTTAGATGAAGAAACCTTGGAATCTCTTTTGTTGAAGGCCATTAGAGATGAATGGATAGATATCCTTAACATTATGGGGAAGGAAGAGACCTCTCAACTTCCACTGAATAATATAGCATAACTATGTGTCCATCTCTCAAGAGGGAAATCTAAAACTAGGAAAGGACCTAGAGATCCTTCTCTTATTAGAGCAAACAAATCTACAACTGGAACTATTAGTAGGGTAGAAATTGGCAATATGTTTGATGAGTTAAAAATTGATATTTTAGGGAGCCTTAGTGAGCGGCTAGACACACTAAAAATACAAAACAAGCATAATACAAAAGCCGATGCTTTAGCCATCTTTTGTCCAAAATGAAAAAAGAAACATGTTCTAAGGGAATGCCCTTTAGATGCAAAAATTGTAGAAACTTGTATGAATTGTTCAAAAAGTCATGAGATCAAGGATTGTCCTTCAATCCCAGGTCTTAAGGCTATCTTTCAAGATGAAGTAGTCCCAAATTCTATAGAACCTCTTTGTTTTATTGCAAGAATACCTTGGCAAGGGCCACAAAATCAAGAATTTAACAATCCAATGAATATTTAGCTCCCGCCAAACTAGATTTCTTAGCAACAACCTTGGCCTCAACCTCAAAATTAATATCAATCTCAACCATGGACACAAGGGGTAAAAAATACTTATGGGAGATTTTCTCAATATTATCAATATCCTCCATCTTATCAGAGTTATCCTCCCCCATAAAATGAACAGCAAAATCAACAACCACAACTTCCAAATCAAAGCCCTCATCTTTGATTGCCATTTCCACAATATCCTCCACAAAAAAGTCAAAATCCTCAACTCTTACTTCCATTTCAACAAAAGCGGAATCAACTACTAGCCCAACCATTGTCAAACCCCAATAATAAAAGTCATCAGAATGCTTACATGGTAGAAGGACAACAATTTCCTACTTACATGATTGTTCCTCTAGATCTTAATGATGTTTAACCTAGATCTAGTAGGATTTTAGAAAAGGAAAAACCTTCTATAGATATTCAAGAGCAAGATGCTTCTGAGGAGGACTCTCTGAAAGTCAATAGAAGTTTTGAGGGAACATCCCTTCAAAACCAAAACATTCAAAAAGAAAAACAAAAAGAGTCAATAAACACAAATCCTATAATTGAGCAGCCTACATCTACTTCTACACCTCCTTTTCTTGAGAGATTACAAATTGATAGAGGAGCGGAAAAGTAGATCTTGTTGCCCAATTATGATTTCCTAGATGAATTGAAAAATGTATGTATCAATATTCCCTTGTTACAAGCCATTAAAGATATTCCTATTCTAGCAAAAACAATAAAGGAGTTGAGCATCAAAAGACCAAGAAGGAAACCAAGAGACACAAAAGGATTTCACCTGGTAGGAAAAATAGCAAATATCATGATGGGGAAGATTACCATGCAAAAATATGTGGATCCAGGAAGTCCAATTGTCAAGACACACATAAATGGGATTGAAATTCCAAATACATTGATTGACTTAGGGGCAGCTATAAACATTATAAGTAGACAAACTATGGAACAACTTAAACTTCCTAATCTTCTTCACACAACTACCTTACTGCAACTTGCAGATAGATCACTAATCAAACCAGATGGTGTATTAGAAGACATTTCAATATCCTTATATTCTTGGGAATATCCTATTGATTTTATGATTTTAACTCCCAAGAATAATCTAGGAGGACACCCATTTATCTTAGGAAGACCTTGGCTGGCCACAGCTGATGCTTTTATTAGTTGTAGATCTGGTGACATGTACATTTTTTATGGTAGTTCAAAAAAAAATTCATTTTGTATCCTCCAGCAAGAGAAATCATAGAAATAGATGACGAGGAATGGATCGATGGTGAAGATATTATACAAACTATCTTTACTATATTAGAAATTAGTGAGTATAGTCAAATTTTGAACACATTAGAAAATTTTGAAACATCTTTAGCATATGATCATGCAGAATTTCAAGTAAATTATAATATTAAATACTTGTTATCTAGGTATATGTCCCTTTATTCTATGGAAGAGTTTGGTAGCTCTACAATTGAAATTTTTCCAGGTAGAACATTGAATATAAACAAAAACTTGGAGAAATTACAAGAAGAGGAGCTAATAAAAATCTTACAAAAACATTTCGTTGCATTTGCATGGGAGTATATTGATATGAGAGGTATTGACCCTAAGAATTGTATCCATCATATGTATATTGAGGAAAACAATATACCAATCAAACAACCTCATAGAAGGATGAATCCAAATCTTAGGGAGATTGCGAAAGAGGAGCTCCAAAACTACTGAATGTAAACTTCATTTAACCCATCTCAGATAGCCAATGGGTTTCTCCTTTGGTAATTGTGCCTAAAAAGAACGGTAAATGGATGGTGTGCATTGATTATAGAAAAATGAATAAAGAAACCTTGAAGGATCACTTTCCTTTTCTCTTTATAGATTAGATATTAGATACATTAGCAAGTAAAAAGTACTTTTCATTTTAGGATGGTTTTAGTGATTATCATCAAATTCAGGTAGCACCTGAAGATCAGGATAAGACCACATTTACTTGTCCATGAGGAAATTTTTCCTAATGAGTGCTTCCTTTTTGGATTATGTAATGCACCCACAACATTCCAAAGAGAAGTAATAGGAATTGTTTCTGATCTAATACATGATTGTATATAGGTATATATGGATGATTTTATAGTCTATGGTAACACATTTGAAGCAACCTTGGAAAATTTGGAAAAAGTCGTTAAAATATGTAAAGAAACAAACCTTTCATTAAGCCATGAAAATTCTTTATGATGTTTATGGAAGGTATTGCTTTAGGACATCACATTTCAGGAGATGGGATTAAAGTAGACAACTCTAAAGTGGAAGTCAGCTCTAAGTTACCAGTTACAAATTGCCAAAAAGATGTTAGAAGTTTTCTAGGATTTACAAGATATTACAAGAGGTTCATAGAAACTTTACTAAAGTAGCATCCCCACTCTTCAAATTTCTTACAAACGATTGTGAATTCAAGTGGAATCATGATTGCCAACTAGCATTTCAAGCCTTGAAAAAAAAAATATCTGAAGCACCCATCTTAAGAGGACCAAACTGGAAACTTGCTTTCCATATTGCTATAGATGCTTCAGATACAGCTCTAGGAGCTGTACTAGGACAAAAAGATTTGATTCCTTATGCAATTTACTCTACAAGTAAGAATTTGACTCCCACTGAGTTGAATTATACTGTGACTGAAAAAGACTTCTTAGTTGTTTTTCATGCAATTAACAAGTTTAGACATTATATAATAGGCTATGAAACTTTTCTTCATACAGATCACTCTGCAATTAAATATTTGATGAATAAACTTATTACTAATGGCAGAGTTACAAGATGGCTTTTATTGAAAGAATTCAATATTACTGTGCTATATAGACCTGGAAAACAAAACACAATAGCTGATTTCTTGTCCAAGATTCAAAATATCAAAGAAGACTCTCCGGTTGAGGATAAGTTTCCTAATGAATATCTATTTGTAGTAACTACTCAAACTCCTTGGTTTTCAGATGTTGCTAACTATTTGATTACAGGGAAGTTACCTTCATATTTATTTCCTAGAGAGAAAAGAAATATTATTCAAAATAGTTCAAGATATTCATGGATCTCTAACAAATTGTATAAAACAGGGCCAGATCTTGTGATCAGGAGATGTGTTAGTGAAGATGAAATTCTTGATATTCTTAAAGCATGTCATGATGAGTTGTGTGTTGGACACTTTGCTGACAGGAGGACAACCTATAAAATCCTTTCCTTAGGATATTATTGGCCATCCATCTTCAAAGATGCAAAGGAATATGTCAAAAGGTGCGACAGCTAACAAAGGTTAGGAAGACCTGCTCCCTCAAATCAGATGCCATTACAACCTCAGGTACTTATCAAACCATTTGAAAAATGGGCTTTAGACTTTATTGGACCTATTAATCCTCCATCCAAGCAGAAAGCGTATATATTGGTATGTACTGATTATATCACCAAATGGGTAGAAGCCAGAGCATTACTTTTTGCTAACAAAAAGACAGTAGTTAATTTTCTTTTTGAGGATATTTTTACTTGCTTTGGTGTTCCAAGAGAAATTGTGACAGATCAGGGATGTAAATTCACATACAAAATGATGAAGAGGCTTATGGAAGAGTACACGATCGAGCATAGGAAGTCCACTCCCTATCATCCACAAGAAAATGGTCAAGTGGAGTCCACAAATAATGTGATTGAAGGAATCATCATCAAGACGGTGCATCTACATAGAAGAGATTGGGCAGAAAGACTTGCTGAAGCCTTGTGGGCCTATAGAACTACATGGAGGAACACAATGGGACATACATCTTATGAACTTGTTTATGGCAAGCAAGTCTTGTTCCCCATTGAGTTCCAAGTTAAAAATTTCAAGATGGTAGTTAAGTTGGGGATGGATCTATCAGAAGCTCAAAAGCATAGACTAGAGCAGTTGATTGAACTTGATGAAATCAGAAAAGAAGAAGTTCAAAGGACTATTCTAGTTCAGCAACAGAGAGCTAAGTGGCATGACAAGCACATCAAGGACAAAAGGTTTCAAGAAGGATATTGGCCATTGCTATTTGATTCAAAGTTCAAGGATTTTCAAGGTAAATTTCAAACTCATTGGCTTGGGCCATATGAGATTGAAAAAGTTTTTAGTAATGGAGCAGTAAGAATTAGAACCATAGATGAACATCAAACTCCTCTCCTTGTGAATGATCATAGGTTGAAGATTTATCAAAAGCCAATCTCAAAGGAGGAGTTTATCAAGATCTTTCAAAAGAATTCTGAAATGAAGTTGGTGAAGAAGAATCATTCTTCTCCACCAACTTAGTCTTTGTTCTTTTTCATCAATTTAAAATAATAATAATAATAATTTATAAGCTTGAAAACGAAACACTGATTGGAATTCTTATACAAAAAATACAGGGTGAAAATCAGAAGACTCTGACACCCTATATTTTCTGAAGAAAAAAAAGAAGGTCCTTCATTTTATTCATGGTTCATTTCATTCCATTCCATTTTATTTCTACAAATTTCACCTCCTTTCACCACCACATTCTATCAACAAAATTTTCTTCAATATTTCTTCATATCCATTTTTCATCTCCATTCTGCCATATTTCATCCATATAGTCATTTTCTATTTTCATTCATTCATCAATTCATATTTCATTCACTGTGTTACATTCCGCAACTGTTCTCCAATTCCAAAGCTAATTTGATTTCGCAACTAATCCTGTTATGTAGCTAATCTAAATCTATAGTAACAGTTGGATCATTAGTCAAAATTAAAAATAAAAGGCCAGATGCAGGTATTGAAGGAGAAATCTTTTAAAGACAAATCAACACCTAAGCACCTACAAAAGCAAAGAATCAAAGGTTAGCAAAAGGAAAAGGTATGGTTCCAAAGGTGAGAATAAAACCTATTTCAAATAGCACTATAAAAGCATAAATTGTATAATTTGAATAATCACTACTCCTTAACATGTCATAATGTGATTTGATTGTTTTCATAACTCCACCATGCCTTCCAATTTAATCCTTAATGGTCTCATGATTTTCCTCTGACTTTAACTCGCACTTCACTGTACTTTCCTACTCAGTCTGTTTAAACGAATAATAATGTGAACGTGACCCAGTGGAATATGGCTCTTTCACACACTGAGTTTTATGTTTTCTTACTCCCACAACCTTCTTATGAATGCAAAGCACTTGTACTTCATTTAGTTTTTAGTTCTGTGCATCATTAATACTCTGCCTCCTCATAGTCTACAGTGCACCAACCCTTACGTCCTCCATACCGGTCCTGTGCATACGATCTTCTTGCTTCATATACCCTCCATATTTCATTCCACAACCATCGATTTTCTCCACAATACTCTGGTATTCCATTTCTGTCCCTATAACTTCCCATATAACCACTGTTTATAGAGTTTCTACACAATGAAGAAAAACAGAATGGGTCTCATTGTAAGATCAGAGCCCATAGGAGTCAAGTTTATGGAGGGATACCCTCAGTTGAAGAAGACATTGAAGAAGGCTGGTTGGCTGAAGTTTATCAATAAATTCAATGGTCATCACAAATAAGTCACCAAAACATTTTCAAGGTATTTTGATGGGGTAGAAGTGGAAATTGGTGATATAAGGTTCTTAGTGACTGAATCTTCCATTGCAGCTGCAACCAAACTTCCAAAAAATGGAGAAAGGTGGTTCAAAAATAAGGAAATCAATGGCGAGGCTGGAAAGTTATTCTCTGAAACCCAGGTATGGATATCTCAATTTTCAAAAGAGGAATTCCTATCTCAGCATTAAAGGATAAATGGAGTAGTTTGCTCTTGATTATTAAGAAATTTATCACATGTGAGGGTAGATATGGTTGAATGTACATGTATCACATAAGGTTGTTGATGAACGTTTTGGAAAATGGAACCATCAATCTCCATTACTTTTTTTTGAATAGCTTAAGGAAGATGACCACCACTGTTCAAAAGAAGATAGAAGATAGAACCTCACCTTTACCACCATGGTCTCATAAAAAATTTAGTTGAAAATAAATTGAAGGATATAGGAGACACATAGGAAAACTTCTTGATCAGGAACTTTTTCCAAGATCCACCTGAGTTACCTGAAGGGAGTTCAGTAAAGAAGAGTAGGAGGAGGAGAAAAACTCTTGCAATCCAAAATACTCCTACCAGTTCAACAAAAGGAAATAGTGAGGAAGAACCTCTTTCTGAAACTCTAACTAAGATCGTGAAGCAAACAAAATAGAGAGGAAAAATAAAAAGAAAAGTTGAGGAAATATATCAGACTCCTGAGTCTTCATCAAAAGAGGAACAATTTCTCTCTGAGAAATTAGTCCACATTAAGGAACAATCCAAGAAAGAAAAAGAAAAAGGGAAAAGAAGACAGGTCATAGAAGAAGAGAACATAGGCTCACAAAGTCTAAGAAGAAGTTATAGGCTTAAAGGCAAAATGAAGAAAACACAGACAATAGAAGCCCAATTAATAGACATGGGAGGGGAGACTCCAACTCAATCACAAGATAGCACTTCATTTGAGCAAAGTCCACAACATTCTCCTCAACTAGCTTTGAAAGTAGTCTAAGAAGAGCATCTCCAGAGGTTGACCCAGTTCAACAACAGATCTATGATTATATTGAATCATTGGAGCAAAAGAAAACAACAAAAGATCAAGGAACTTCATCTAACCAGCCAACTACATCATGAGAAACTCTGATTCAGTCTCTAAAGAAAGAAATATATGAATTAGAGGTCTTAAACATGCATGTTCAGAAGGAAAATGAAGCTTTGAAGGAACAAAACAAGTTGGACAAAATCATTCATGACAATACCATGCTTCATTTGGGTCTGTGGCATAAGAAAATAGAAAATTGAAGAAGAAAAATAGGAAACTAAGCAGGGCCCTCATCAACCTTAAATATAGATTCCTTATGAGAAAGCCTAGAATGGCAATGGAAGCAAAGAGAAACAAGAAAAGGTTGGATGTTCTAGCTGAGGTTTTAAAGCAAATGCAGTAGAAGAAGGATTGTTACAATTTTGGTTGCATGAGGACATGCAACAACTTCATAGTGGGGGTATGTTGAGTCCCAAAACTGCCTCCTTGTCAAGCAATTTCTTCATCCTTCTTCCCTTGTTTTCCCATGCCAATACATCCTAAACCATCAAAAGCCATTTCATGTTGCTTCTAGGAGTACATTTTAGTGATTTTCAAATAATATTATTATGTGTGTTATTTGAATAGGGTTTTGTTTTTCAACTACAGAATGTAGCCACTTTCCGCAGCTAACCGACCATTCCGCAACCATCTCCATACTTTTGTAGGTTACTGTTATGAAACCAACTCAAGAAAAGATAGAAAAGATATATCAACGCCTTATAATTCAACCTTTGAGGGGGCAACCTCCTTTACATTACATAAATGAACAATTATACAATGATACAAATGAAAAGACCTTTCTATATATAGGAGTCTAAGGGGTCATAACATAATCAGAGCCGACATAACAATAATAATGTAAGGGCATAATAATAACAATAGTGGGATTCTATGGGGCACAATAGTAACAATATGGGCACTACATGGGTACATCAATATAATATGTGGGTTGTACTAATAACAGTAAGGGGTTACACTAGTAGTATAGGGGCCTAATAGTTACAGGTGTCGATAGAAGAAACGAGCCACATGGGTAGCTAGGGAAATGTCAGCACATGGATGGAGTCCTATCCATTTAATCAAATTTGAGGAGAAAGACCCTGGTCAAAGGGGAGTCAACGGAGAAGTCCTACAACAACTAGAACTCTATTTTGGCATGCAAATGAATCTGAGGCATGTTCCTAAAGCTGAGGATGTCATTTGCCACCTGCATAACCAAATCCAATAGCCACTATTCAGAGATTTACTGTTCAAGCCAACCGAAGAC
This sequence comes from Pinus taeda, assembly GCA_000404065.3. NCBI lineage: Eukaryota > Viridiplantae > Streptophyta > Pinopsida > Pinales > Pinaceae > Pinus > Pinus taeda. The sequence goes on from APFE030787233.1 coordinate 64,634, forward strand.
TAAATTCTTGGATGCACTACCTATTCACTTTCTACTGTAAAATACTTTTCTCTTTAACACTGTTATGAATTTTTTCTACAAATTCTAGCGTTTGGAACGTAGAACTAGTGAATGTTTTATGGTGGTGAAGTAGTGTAATTTCTGTTTGTAAGCACGAGACATTCAACACTTTGTTTTCAATATAAAAATCTTTATTTTTTCCACATGGATACCTGAACGTGTGAAGTAATTTTGTGTTGATATTCCTAGGCCGTGCAAAGGGCCCCTACTTGGTCGAGGTTATTTTTTGTTTCTGTACACTTCCATTTGTTATTTTCTTTCATTCAACTATACATTTATTGTGTTTTTATTTATGTCTATAATCATTTCTAACACTACATTCATTGCCTGTTTTGTCACTTGTTTATACTAACTCAGGTACATGCATTCTAATTTAGAAATAGTTCTTTAGTTTCTCTTATGCTTTAGCTTCTTAATTGTAGTTTTAAATTTTGTCAAGTGGCATCATTTCTTATGTTGTTCCTTAGTTTTTAAGCTTTTGAATTTAAGTTGTTTCATGCCTTTGCTTACTAGATAGTCACTCATTACATAAATAAATGTTTCTATAACCTTTCGTTGATGGTTTACCCTCAAACTAATTGGTGAAATATGGAGTTTATGAATGAGATTTTCTTGTTGTTCAATACATTTTCCTTCTTAGTGTAGTCACTCATGTTATAAGAAAATATTTCCAGAGCCTTTTGTTGATGATTGATCTTCAAACTAATTGGCGAAGTGTTATTTTTCTAAATGAGATTACTTCTTGTTCATTAGTTTAGAGTTAGATAGTTTGGTGTCATTTTCTCATGATATAAGCTAATATTGCCAGAGCATTTCGTTGATGATTGATCTTCAAACTAATTGGCGAAGTGTTATGTTTATGAATGAAATTACTTGTTTTTCATTAGTTTAGAGTTAGATAGTTTGATGTCATTTTCTCATGATATAAGCTAATATTTCCAAAGCCTTTTGTTGATGATTGATCTTCAAACTAATTGGCAAAGTGTTATGTTTATAAAATGAGATTACTTGATGTTCATTAATAGTATAGTTGCAGTTTCAATTTTGTTTCTTGCCTTTAGTTTAATTGCAGTAGTTCATTAGACTTTAATTTTACAAGTAGAATAGACAAGAGAAGTAGTTTTTCTTCTAGTATTTCTTTCCCAATTTGATATAGATAGTTGCACTTCCATTTTCTCATTCAAGTTTTGATTTTGTAGATAATAGTGTTAAGAGTGTTTTAAGTTCATATTTGGAAACCATTACAATAGCAAGAAGACAAGCTTTGTCTTCACTTTTTCGTTTTGAAAAATCCACTTCCAAACTTGGCCTAAAAAGAACTTTTATACTCTCACTTCAGTAGTAGATTAAGATTTCAATTACATTGTAGAACTCTAGGAGTCAAAAGAACAAAACCCGAAAACAACATAAACTTGAAAATAGTGAGGTAAGAAAGGGTTATTTAGCACATATAGTGCACTACACTTCATTAGTTTATGACACCTGGATTGATAATTTATGTAGCAATTCAGGACACTAAATTGACTAAACAAATCTGATGAAGAAATATGTATTACAATTGTTTTCCTCAACAAAGCACAACCTGCAAGTGAATAAACTATCTATCTTCTAACCGAGAAGGTAAAACCCACACCTAATTAATTTCTTGCTCTGCTTGAGCCCGTATTTCCATGTGCAATTCTTGATAAATTAAGCCCCTATTATTTAGGAATTTCTCCAAAAAGGATTGCACAATTCCCAAGGTTGATCATGTGACTACATGGAACACATATACACTCAAGGCTAGTTTGCAACTAATGTTACATTACCTTGCAATCTCCATCACCATTGGGGAACTCAAATTCTCTAAATGCACTAGCTATTTTTGATTGATTAATTAGTTAACTAGATGATTACCAAGTTTGACTGAAGTCCCACTGCACAAGACCTTCCACTAGTTCCTTGTTTCCGGGAAAACTAGTGTCTTTTCGATCTTCTAGCCCTCTAGGATTGTTAGCTAACCTAGAAACAAAAAATAAAAAACATTTACGATTTCCTCTATGTATGATAGATAAGAGAGAAGAAAAGGAACTAACTTGGATCTTCCACTTGACTCCTTGCTTGATTTATCTCTCCCTTGATAGAGCTTGCAACTCCTCTCCTACTTGTCCCGCTTCGAGAATATCTGTAGAAACAAAGTAACAAAACACCATCAAAGCATCTGGATCTATTATATCATAAACAGTGAAGAATCAAAAATATGTTGAGCATACAATGGCATTCACAAATATACAATTGTATGGAGGAAACCTCAAAGAACTTTATTAAAATAGAAGGAAGAATTACAACCCAACTATTTGATCCAACATCATCCTCCCAGCATCAAAGCCCTCTTCACCTCATGAAAAGAAAGATCACCCAACAATACAATGCTCTTTCTGAAAGACAAACTACCAGCACTTCCTTGCCAATTACAAAATTCCAGCCTTTAGATCTCTCAGATGAGGGGTCCATTTATAGATGTGTGCAAGGGTGTGAGTCATCTCTGGGTTTTTGATTAGTTTCATTCCACTTGTTTTTCTTGGTTCCACTTGGAGATTACTTGGATCTCTTACTCATCCCTGGGCGAATTCAGAGAGGCAAGTGTCATAGGAGAAGTTTCTAGAAGATTCCATGAGCTTCCACTTAGTAAACTATGTCGGACATTTGTCCATCCTCACTAATCGCACCCTATAGTAGGCCTCTTCAGTATGCATCACACCTGGCTTGTATCAGTCAATATGCATCGCACCCTGACAGTGGAGTAGTCAGTATGGTCCTGTTTGGGCCAGATCTGAGTGGTTTTTCAAGTGGAACTTCTGGGGAATGATGTAATCAGTTGACCATGATCTTTTAGGGTATGAAACACCACTTTTAGGGGTTAAAGATCCCTTAGTTTATCAACATATAATATTTTGGCAATTCCTAAATATGTCTATAACAGTTTCCCCCTTTTGATGTCGGGTGAAAGGCTTTATCATGAGGATATGAGGTATTTGAACTGGAAGGTGACCTATATAACATACAACAAAATATCATCATCATATTATTTTCAGGATCTAGCTGAGGCGGGCATTCCCATTCTCAGTTGTATAAATTCATTTTCGTGTACATAGGACAAATAATCAATAGCAGTTACAGACTGTAGAGTCATCATCCCTGGCTTGGATGACCATCTGTGCAGCTTCCGTGTACATTTGATGTCTTTATATTCCTAAATATATTGCAGCTCAGATGGATGAAATGATTCAGGGTCTTCAAACTTGTTTAATCTTTTCCTGATGTACAAGTTGATCCATGTGAAAAGATGTCCTGAAGTCGAACATGGATAGACATCACTTGATTACTAGTGAATAATGTAAGCTGTTAAGAGACGCAAGAGGAATCACCAATAATGATAATGACCCTCAAGGTACTACAGTACAATTCACGTGGTGTGAATATATGATCTGATGTCGAACACCACGCAAAGTCTTTCAGTCGAAGGCCACTGATGTCAACCTGTCGTCGAAAGTGAGAAACTTGCAATTGAGGCATGCAAGCTTCAAAGTACTAAAAGGGTTGTTTCTAAGTCAACTTCTTAGATAATGAGCTGATGTTGACAAGAAGTGACCCGTTGTAGGAGGGTATTAATGTATCCCACATCTACGATACAAAATGAAGCAAATGATTTTCTAGAGGTGAAAACAATCTAACGACACATGGTTCAGGAATGACGGTCATGAGAAAATGGAGGGTGAAGGTATTGCAATGGATGAGACGTTAACTGGATGGTAAATTCTCAACTGAATGACTTCTCTTGAACATATCGACGACACTAATATGGATTGTTGGCGTTAACCCAAAAAGATGGATGTTATGGAAGACCAATGGTGATATGACCAGTGAATGGAATAACCCAACCTAACTCAATCATGGTGATGGAGTGAAAGTGTCATGTTCAAGAGCGACCTGCTACCAATAAAATTTTTCAAGTTTTCTTCCCTTTTTCCCTAGTCATTGCTGACCAGTACCTCTTTATTTTTGTGAAGTTTGAGGAGGATAACATATGCTTGTTCTATAATTTTCCCTCCAGGCAAACATGTTGCTATGTTTTAGTGAGCTTAGCGACAATGAAACTCGTTCTTGTCTAGGTGGACAAGCCCATCGCTATTGTTTTAATGAGTTTAATGACAAAGACAACTCGATCCTTTTCATGTTTAGAGAGTTTGAAAACAGACAAAAAGGAAACTCCAATAGTTCTTTTTCGTAACATAATCCCTTAAGTCCAAAAAAGGATAAAATAATATGAAAGGGATTATTTTTTCGATAACTTTAGCGAGCCGAAAGACAAGCGCTGGAAATGTTTCGTGAGATAATCCCTCAAGTCCGAAAAAGATTAAAATATATAGGAGGGATGGAATTTCGGTTACTTTAATGAGCTGGAAAAGCTAATAGCTCGACAATCTTTTCATATTTAACGAGTCTTAAAAGAGTTTAAAGGAGACTCGTTTTTTAGGAGTGAGTGACGTTTAAGGTAGCAAACTGGTTCCGAGTGAGCTTGGAACTTCTCAAAACAGGGTGATGTGAAGAGGCTGGCTAATAGGACCACTCATCGCAGTTGTTCCTCAAAAGGGTAAACAATCAAGTGGAAGCATTTGATCGACCAAAAGGATGGAGGTGATAGCAGAACACAACCAAGGCTCAAAAGGTTGATAGCATGGTAATCAGAAAGGTCGTTCATCGAAGGTGGGTTCATTTTTTAACAAGCTTGAACCTTGCGGTAATATATGCTCAGTGGTAGGTTTATCTTTTAACGAGCTTGAACCATACGATAACATTGCTTAGTGGTAGGTTTATTTTTTAACAAGCTTAAACCATGCAATAACATTGCCCATTGGTAGGTTTATTTTTTAATGAGCTTAAACCATGCGATAACATTACTCATGCTTTCAGTCTTCTTTTTACGTAAACTAGGAATAACCAAACTAAAAAGCTAGAAAAATTAAAAAGCTAAGGAACTACTGAGGTTAGGTAGGATGGTTTCATTAGCAGTTGGACAAAAAACTTCCTTTGCTTCGTCCGTAGAGTAGACAAAGGTGAATGGTGGATCAGAAAAATCACCTAACCTAAGAAGCTGAAAAACTAAAAAGCTAAAAAGCTAAAAAATGAAATTGGTTGTTTTTAGCTTGCATAAAAAGGTTTGCATGCCCACAAGCATCGAGAAAAGGAGAGCATACATTAACAATATGGAAATCATTGTGGCTAAGCAAAATTGTTTTGTTCGCGGAGTAGACAAAACACTTCCTTGGATTTGTCTACAAAAAGACAAAGGTGAATGGTGTGGGATGACCCTCCAATCACATAACCTATAGGGAAAAATATCCTTTCAGTTGGGTTCGTCCGCCAAAGCAAAAAAGGGTGCATGCCCCCTAAGCTTCGTTACATTCACCAGACTACTCATAGTAATTGGGTGGATGGAATGAAGGTTGAAGAAACATTCTCGATGCAAAAGAACCATTTAGGGATGATGTTTGACTTGAAGTTGTGTTTGAACTGGGAAATGAAAGC
>APFE030787233.1:73316-127944 GCA_000404065.3 Pinus taeda
AGCTGATTTCAGTGAGTTAAGCTGAGCTATGATGGACAGTAAAGAGAAAAGTACAAAAGAATGATCTTGGGAGGTTACTGAGCTACCACAAGGGCATCTAGAATGCTTTGTAAGTCAGATGTTTAGTTCATAAAGTAAACTAGAAATTGATTGAAGCAACATTCATCTACTATGCACATGCAGAGCAAGAGCAGTTCGAAGGCTATTTGGCTAACTTCAGGCTTCGTCTATAGTTTATAAAGAAAACAACAATAACAAGTAATCACCTATTCGCTCCCCAGTGGAGTCACCATTTTGTTTCCAGGAAAACTAGTGTCTTTTTGATCTTCTATCCCTTTAGGATTGGCAGCTATCCTAGAAACAAAAATCAAAGAAATTTGTGATTTCCTCTATGTATGATAGATAAGAGAGAACAAAGGAACCAACCTGGATCTTCTGCTTGAATCCTTGCTTGATTCCTCTCTCCCTTGATAGAGCTTGCAACTCATCTCCTACTTTTCCCACTTAGAGAATATCTGTAGAAACAAAGTAACAAAACACGATCAAGACATCTTGAACTATTATATCATAAACAATGCATGATTAAAAATACATTGAGCATACAATGGAATTCACAAATAAAAACATTCACAAATACACGATTATATGGAGGAAAACTCAAAGAACTTTATTAAAATAAAAGGGAGAATTACAACCCAACTGTCTAATCCATCATCAAATCCCTCTTCACCTCATGAAAAGCAAGATCACCCAACAATACAATGCTCTTTCTCAAAGACAAACTACAAACACTTCCTTACAAATTACAAAATTCCAGCCTCTAGATCTCTTATATGAGGGATCTATTTAAAGATGTGTGCAACGGTGTGATTCATCTATGGGTTTTTGATTAGTGTCATTCCACTTGTTTTTCTTGGTTCCACTTGTAGATTTCTTGGATCTCTTACTCATTCCTGGGCGAATTCAGAGAGGCAAGTGTCATAGGAGAAGTTTCTAGAAGATTCCATGAGCATCCACTTAGCAAAATATCTCGGACATTTTTCCATCCTCACTCATCTCACCCTACAGAAGGCCTCTTTAGTATGCATCTCACCTGGCTAGTGTAGCAGTCAGTATGCATCTCACCTTAACAGTGGAGCAGTCAGTACGGTCCTGTTTTGGCCAATTCTGAGTGGTTTTTCAGGTGGAACTTTTGGGGAATGATGTAATCAGTTGACCATGATCCTTTATGGTAGGAAACAAAACTTTTAGGGGTTAAAGAGCCCTAAGTTTATCGACATATAAGATTGGGGTTGTAGTGCCCAAATATGTCTATAACATTCCTCGAATAGTTGGAACTAGTTTAACTAAAAACAACTTGAGATAACTAACTTTGATCACTACAAATTATTAATCACATGTGCTTAACTGAAATATAACTCCTCCAACTCGAATTTACTGAGTAAACTAGATGACACAAGCCATGTCATAGAAGTTAACTACATCCAAGTTGTCTGCTGATGTGAAAATTCAGATTTTCTCAATTTAATTAAGGCAAAATCAAATTGAGAATTTCTTCCTGCATTTTTCAACACTCCCCCTCCACAAGAAAGGTATTATCAACCACCCCCATCCTACACCTATGGAACTCAAATTTCCCTCTTAACAAGGCCTTTGTTAAAATGTTAGCATCTTGTTTCTCTATTGGAATGTATTGTACCAACATTATCTTCCTTTACACACAGTCTTGTAAATGGTGATACGAAATATCTGTATGCTTGGAACAATCATAAAAAATTGGATTCTCAAGGAGCCTAATGAAACTATAATTATCACAGTAGATCACAGTTGGATCCATTATCTGACCAAATAATCCCACAAGTACCTTTCTCATATAGATCTCCTCACATGTTGCTTGACTTATAGCCAGGTATTATGCTTCTGCCAAGCTGAGTGCCACAAATATTTTCTTCCTGTTGTACCAAGAAATAGTTGTGGACCAAACACGGAAAATTCCACCTCATTTACTCTTTTGGTTGGATGGACTCCCCACCCAATCTTCATATGTGAAGCCACATAGATTCACTCCCTTTGTCCTTTTGTACCATAGTCCAAACTGGGTAGTGCCTCTGAGGCACCATAAAACATGCTTAGCTACCTTCCAAAATAATTTGGTTGGCCTAATGATAGCTTGGATCAGTTGGTTGACTGCACAACACATATTTGGTCAAGTGTTCACAAGGTACATGAGTGAACCCACTAGCTGCCAATAAATGGTAGCATCCACTTCTTCACATAAAGTGGCATCATCCTTCCTCTAGCTGGTTGCTAGAGGTTTCTTAATGGGTTTGAAACTCTCCATGTAGAATATCAATATATCTCATTTGCATACTTTCCTTAACATACAAACAGTTCCCTATTGTGTTTCCATACTTCAAATTTGAGGAAGTAGTGCATGAGACCCATATCCATTTATAATTCTCTTACAAGGTCCTCCTTGCAATATCTGGTCAACTATTCATCACTAGTTAAAATCAAATCATCAAAATATAAAATAATAATAAACAATTTACCTTCTACGAAGATGTGATAGACGTTTTCATCTACTTCACGTTTGGTGAAACCCAAACGAGTGAGATAACTCTCAATCCCAATTTTACCAAGCACGGGGTGCTTGTTTGAGACCCTACAATTCTTTCTCGAGTCTGCACACATGAATCTCTTGATCAAACGTCTCAAAACCATCTGGTTGTTTGATGTACACCTCCTCCTTAATAACCCCATTGAGGAATGTTTCTTTTAAATCCATCTGGTGGATCTTCCACCCCATCTGTGCAGCCGGAGAAAGAATTCATCTAATGGATGAGTACCCTGATACAGGAGAAAATTTCTCCTCATAGTCAATTCCCTTAAAATTGAGTGTACCCATTGGCCAAAAATTTGGAATTATACTTCTATACGATTTCATCTACATCCTGCTTCACCTTGAAGATCCATTTTGAACATGCAACTGACTTATCGACTGGTCATGGGACCACTTGCTAAAAAAAGTTCTTTACAATGGATTTGTATTCCTCCACCATTTCATCAACCCATATAATTTTCTCTACTACTTCCTTGAAAGAGGATGGTTCAGTCTCTAAGAGCTAACTCATTAAAGCCATGTATCCATTGTAATGATAAGGTGGCCTTCTTTTCCTGCGCTGATTTGTAGGAGCACTTATATTCTCCCTCACATCCTTCACAAGTCTTTCATCTTCACTAGTTCCTTTCCATACTTCTCTGGATGGTTCTTATTGAGTGGTTTTCTCCACTCCTTGGTCCTCAATTTTTAGTTGCTCCATAACATCTTGAGGTTCTTCCTTTGGAGCTAAAATCTCCTCTTCTGGTGGGATCTAAAGCTCCCTCTCATGAGAGCACTACATCATTTTCTCCTCATCAAAATTTGCATCCCTTTGCACAAATATCATTCTAAGGGATGGAAAGTACACATGGTATTTGTGGGGAGTTTCTGTGTAACCCACAAATACGCCCAATTCTATTGTTGGCTTGAGCTTCTTCCTTGATTCTTTGGAGACATGGAAGTAAACAGAGGCTCCACAAATCCTGAAGTGCACCATGTCCAACCTTCTGATCGAGAAATCTTGATCCAGTGTAATCATGCCCAGAATTCAATGAGGACTCTCGTTTTGCAAATATACTATTGTGTTGCATGCCTCTATCCACAAATGCAGTGGTAGGGCTTGGTCATGCAACATCTCCCTCGCTGCTCCCATGATGTTATGATACTTTCTCCTAGCCACCCAATTTTGTTATGGGTTGTGGGGTGTTGTCAACTCTTGTCAAATTCCTTATTTTGCAAAGAAATTTTTAAATTCATTCGACATGTACTCACCTCCATTATTTCTCCTAATATCCTTCACCTTCTTGTCAATTTCTTTCTCAACCAGTTCCTTGAATTCTACAAACTTTGAGAATGTCTCATATTTCTTTCTTATGAAGAATTTCCAACGCTTATGTGAGAAGTCTTCAATAAAAATGATAAAATATTTGTGTCTCAAAGTTGATGTTGTGGGGAAAAAGTCAGAGAATTAGAGTGGATCCTTTATAGCACTGCGTGTACCTTGATATCCTAATCATGGAATGTGGACTTTGTGTACTTCTCCAAGGCACATTCTTTGCATACATCCTACTGCCCAAGTGCTCCTTTGGGGAAGACAATGGTTATTTGTTGCATAATATTCAAGGTGCCATAATGAAAATGTCCAATTCTTTTGTGCTAATTTTTAATGACATCAGATCTTTTCACCTTCTCCTCCTTGGTGTTTAATGCAACATAGTCTTCCACATCTATCTTATACAACTTCTTCACACAAACCCCGATCTAAGTCACCTATATCATGGCTATGTGCCTTAAGAATTCTTTTCCTTTGCTAAAGATCACATCATAATCATGGCCTTCCAAAACTGCAACAGATATGGTATTTTTTTTAGTTCCAGAATGAAAATGACATCCTTGACCCTAAGATGGGAGCTTGAATCCCTCTTAAACGTTACTGTACCAACTCCTGTTCCATTGTACCTACCATCATCTCCCAACTCAATGTGCATTTGTAGGTCTTTCTCATCCTGGTCACTGAAAAAATCTCTACACCCTATCATGTGGAATAATGCACCTAATACCAAGTACCACACAATCCCCATCACTATGTTGGCCATGCATATGATAAGTCTAATGTCAAACTCACACTGTGAAGCCAAGGCTTCACCTACTTCTCCTCCTAAGGTCTTCTAACTTTCCTTTTTGTGTGGACACTTCGTTCCATAGTGCTTGAATTCATGATAATGGAAGCATTTAATTTTGGAAAAATCTTTCTTCTTTCCCCCTTGGATGGATTGTAGTTTGGATTGAGATTTCTTCCCTGTTGCATTCTTTCCTTCTCCATCCAATGCAAATTTTCTTCATCTTCACCTTTGGATGAAGTACCATCTATGGTATTCTTCCTTATTTCCTCTACAAAATCAGACCATAATTATTTTCAAATCAATAATTTCTCTCCCATTCACCAAATCTTGGTAGCTATGTTAGCTTTTAGGAAGGCCTAGAAGGGTTAGGCTTACCAAGTCATGTTTTCTAACATTAACACCAAACCCACCAATTTCATCACAACATTGTGTGAACTTGCTCAGATACTACATAATAGTGTCATTCTTCTGCATCTTCATACTTTGAAGTTTATCCTTGAGTGTCAACTTCCTATGGTAACTACTATTCTCAAATGATTCTTTCAGTGCTTTCAACATTGTGAACAAAGTTTATTTTTGGTGAGGATATGAGACAATGTAATCTTGTACTCCCTCCAATATTACTCTCCTCACCTTGACTACATATTTCTTCCACTGGGCATGGTTGTGGGCATCAACTTCGAGTGGTTTTGTAACATTTGTATTTAGGTATTCTACAGTCCATTGTCATGCAATACTACCTCCATGTGATCCTTCCATGTGATGAAATTAGCACTACCTTACAAGGCATACTCTAGCTTCAATTTATTGAAGGACATCTTCTCATCTCTGAAGAGATCTTGGTACATTGAAATTCAAATTTGATCCTCCTAAGAAACAACTTAAAAATTATTTCTCTAATGTGAATCTTGCTTTGATACCATGTGCAAATTATGGTGTATATTTGAAATTTCTCGTGAATTTCTAATCAAAATCACAAGACACAAACCTAATCTACTGCTCAGTGGAATTTAATTCACAATTTAGAACAAAAAATTCAGACACGCTGTTAGGTTCCTATACCAATAGGTGTCATAATTTTTGAATGGCTGAGATTAAACCTGTAATATGTACATACCTTTGCTTTCTGAAAATTTTTTCCATATTCAAAAAATTAAAAAATGTAAAGAGGGTATGTCCTAAAAGAATAATAAAAGGACAAAAAGAACAAGAAGGTCAAAAATGATGAAAAATATGAACCCAAAGAAAAGAAAATGACCATGAAAGTTAGCAAGCCAAAATGCCACTACTATTTACTTTCATGCATAATGAATGATTGCATGCAATTTGTAACCTTTTCCACAATCCATGATAGTCAAAATGTTTAAACTTGACTATTTCATTTTTTAAACATGTCTATAGATAGAGAATAAAATCTGACCAAATTGTTTAATCTTGGCAAATAATTAGATAGGTAGAGTAAATAAAAGGAGCTCAATTGTTTAACCTGAACCCTTGGATGTAATAAGGTTAGATTTACTTAGTTTACTATTGTAAAGAGAAAGAAAAATGTTTGATAAAGGTTTGCTAGCTCAAATGCACCCTAATAAAGAGAACTAAAAATGGTAGGATGAGTAGGTGGGTAAGTAGAAGAAAGGTTGCGGAAAGTGTGATGATTGACTAGGAAAAAACACATTTATCATATTTCAACATGTATTTCAAATGTGAATGGGCACTCAGGCATGCAAATTGATATCAAATTCAATTAATTAACTTCCCTCATTCATTTCGCCTTTTACTTAACTAATTTCCAACAATAAAGTTCAAAGTACTTAAAAACCCTAAGTTAAAGAGGCTCAGAGCATTTCTCTGACTTTTGGAGGGACTGAACCCTCTGCTCAATCACTTATAGGCAATAAGTACTAAAACCCCTCATAAAAATTCATTCCCCTCTTTAGTTCATTCATTTTTCCTAATAATACTCTTTTCCTAAGGTTAAATTACTTTTACCTAGGAAAGTTTTTCATTCCCCCACATAAATCATTTTCATATCAAAAACCCATTAAAACATTATATCCTAAGTCTTTATGTGATTATTGGAAAGCATTAAAACATGAGATATCATATATTTGGGATATTGTGCCCCATTTCTATTTATTTGACTAAATTACTAATTTATTTATTAAATTCCGAACAAAATCCCGTTTCCCGTATATATATTAACTCCCACAATATCAATTAATCCCACCCTAGTTTAATTATATAAACTAAGGTTTTCTACTTTGGACGCACTACTAATCGATCCTCGATTAAGTTAGTTAAAAAACCCAATTAAAATCCCTCCCGATGCCTTAACCCCCACCTTAATCTCGCATTAAACCAAAATCGTCGTGCTTAAACGCTCGTTGTGCACCCCCCCTACCTTCCATGCAACTCCATCGTCGATATTTCCCCTCCCCATCTTATGACCTGTGTTGATTTTGGAAGGGCCTGAAATCTGAACGTTACCCACCTAAAAAGGGTTGTTTTCCACTGGGCCACTGAGACGACATGACACTCAATATATGGAATCAGGCAGCCTCCCCCCCAACACCACCAAGCGCCCAAAGGCTGTGCAAATCAGACCACTTACCACTAGCTCGATACACGCCAAAATAGCCATGGTTCACCCCACTATGCAGTAAATGACCATTGTACACCCGTACCAACAAAATTGACTTTCACGCATAAAGCCAAAAAAGCCCAAAATTATTGTTTTTATCATTTTTTAAACTAAAAAATTCCATTCATGCACCTGCAAATGTCAAAAGCTATCAACCCACGTACAATTGCACCCTAAAGATGCCATAAAGCTCCCAGATTGCCTTCTAGCTGTTGGAAATAATACATTTGATCTCGATTTATCCTTAGATCTTGTTCTCCATCCACTAGTGGGATCCCTCCTTAGCTCAGATCCAACAATGTATCATAACCCATATCCTGCATACTGGATCTCATACTACATCAAATATTCAAGTATTTCATCCACTTTCCTAATGATCTTCTTCTCCTTTTATAGTCTTAGGCCTTTCACAATACCACGGACCAAAACCATAAAAAATCAATACCATGGACCCAATACTAGGGCTCATCACTTCTGTCAAGATATCATGGTCCAAAACCATAGGTTCAAGTACCAAGGACTAAATACCATGGACCAAAAATAAGTTCTCCCATATGTACGCGCCTTTCTGTGTGTGCATACGCATATGCGACTTGGTAATGTCTAACCTGCGTGTACACACATCTTTGTTTGGACCAACCTACGTATACGTTGTTTTCATTCACAGGACCTACGTGTATACGTGCCTTCGCTTCACTGAAATAGCGTACAGATCTATAAAGGATACTTCATTCTTTCAAACATTCTTGTAGTCTGATGATCAATTCCTTGCTACTAATCTATTGTACTATGATCTGTCATCTGTGTGATTTTCCATCAAGGACAACACTTGTCTCATAATGCCAAAAATATTCCCCTTTGGACTTGATGGGAAAGCTAACTTTTCATACTAAGAACTGTCATCTGATTCCTTTGAGTTGTCCGACATCCCATGCATGCATTCACATCTGATATCTCTTCTGAAGATTCATCTAGTTATAAATAAGTGAGATGTTCTTCTACGAGTGGGTTGCCATCAAGTACAACAGATGCATCATAATGCCAACAATCTCCCCCTTTGGACTTGATGACAACAATACCAAATCACTCTCCCCCTTTGACATCAAGGGAAAAGTCTAGACCAAGATATTCACTTTCTTTGATAAACATCTCGCTGACCATACTCCCCCTGAGTACCTGTTGAAATCTCTGAATGAGCTCCCCCTTTGTATATGCCAAGGTGTATCAATCTGACCATGCTCCCTCTAAGTACATGCTGAAGTCTCTGCTTTGCTGAAGAGTGTTGTTCATGCTCCCCCTGACTGTAAGCAAGGTCTGCAAAAAGGTGTTCTATATGAAGAACATGACTCTATCATAAATGACCTTCCAATTACCAAAGAACCATACATACATCCATCTCCCATCCAAGTGGGACTTGAATCATCTACCCAACCAAGTGGGGATACATCAAAAGTTTACACATGATCAAACAAGAACATTACATCATCCATCCCAGGCATAGTGGGGAAACCAACATAGGCCGTTACATGACCTTAATAATAAAAGAAATACAAGACATAGAGACCAAATATCAAGAGCAAGATTTATGAAAGTCACCAATGACTAATATTAGTAGCAACCATGATCTTCTGTTCTCCTTCTGTACTTGATCTACCTGAACCCAAAAATAGCTTGTGTACGTGAACCAAGATCTTCTAAGGTAATGCCAACAATGCACTATCAGAAGTTTACCTGCTCCCCCTGAAGCTGTGCCAGATGGTCTCTGTCATCCCCATATCAGACTCTTCTCACCTTAAGTCTGGCCCACTGATTTCATTCAAACCAACATATACACGACTATTTCCACATAAATAAGCATATATATGCGGATACTCCTTATCAAACTCATGTACATCTATTCCCAGATCAACAACCTGCAAATGTCCTGTACCAAGGTATGTCTACATATAGAAATCAATTCATCCTTTTGAACATCATCATAAATCATTCACATTATATCATATGTGAAAAACACCATGGTCATCATCATCAAGATCTGCATGACCATCCATGTAACATTACACGGGAATATCCCTCATCTAATAATCATCAATCAACATATGTGAGAATCAACCTATCATCATATAGGTAATAATTCATCAGCATATCTCCAATAATGAAACTCCATGTATCTAGCACTATGTATCTAGAGCTCAAGATCTTGTCAAGGCTTCTTTATATCATCAACATGAACAATCCTCATCCACTTGAGCACCAAGAACTATAGGAATCCTGCATCATAACTGTATTATATGATCTTCATGCATATGACGACAACAACATATGAGAGACTCATCATCAAGTAATGATGTTGTGTATTCAAGCTTTATACTTCTCCTTATCCTTATGAAGATCACCATGTAAGCATCATATATGCACCATCAATCCACAAATATGATCTAAACATCAACTATGTAACCCCAAGAATCATATGAGATTTTATCATGGACAACTCATAACCACATCATAGCAAGATATATTATTTAGCCATATAAACATCATCACCAAGGACTATTAACCATAATGCAAACAATGCATTGTTAAAAGCATATGCTCCCCCTCAACCTGTGCCATTTGTTTACTGTTAGATCTGATCATGCATATATCAGCAATAAGCATCAAGACATCATCATCATCAAGTTAGGATCAAAACATTCCTAAACATCTTACAAGTATCAAGACATTTCCACACATCCTCAACAGGCTGTAACTTTTAACCAATAGAGCAAATAATGGAATGAATAATATCAGACCCTTTTTCTAAGCCTATCCCCACTGCTTTTCCTCAGACTGACATATAAGCGACTGTGCAGTGTCCAACTCGTGTATATACACAACTTTTCTTTAAGAAACTTGCGTATGATATTCAGGACACTAAAGTTTTACACTTTCAGCTCCCCATGAGTCTGTTATTTCTGAATTGTGTTGTGTCCGAGTATATTGTGTTGTGCCACATCCTTCTAACTGTATTTCCCTCTTCTTCCATATCTTCAAGTGGGATGATGTTTCCTTCTTTTGATATGGTGTCCGTACTTTGTTTTTGCACTCCTTCATTGTATGTCCAAGCTTGTTGCATGCATAACATCTTACATGTTTCATATTCCTTCTGTAGCAATCAACAGCTTTGTGACCAAACATATTGCAAGAAAAACAATATCCATTAAAGTACTTGTAACATGATGATATTTCTGCATGATGGTCGTGAACCATTCTTCTTCTACATCTAGCTGCAACTTGTCCAAGATTATGACATTCATAACATTCAACATTATTCATAGGAGGAGTAAAATATTTTCTTTGAAGAATCTCTTTCCTTGATTGTTGATGGGGTTGACCTCTCATCTCCTTGTTGATCATTTTAGATTTCTCTTTACAGTTCCTTGCCTCACCTTGTGAACTAGATTCACCTTCAATAGATTCATGAAAACCAAGACCAATCTTGATAGCAGGAGACCTTTGACTACTAAGAATATCATCCAAGGCTTTAGTACTATCTTGAAATCGTAACAGTTTATCCTTTTCTCCTAATTTACCTTTAAATATATTTACCTCAATCTGAAGTTGTTCTTCCTTTTCTAGACATTGCTTCTTCAAAATTTCTTCAGACTTTCTTCCTTCTTCCATTTGTTGCCTTAGTTTGAGAATCTCCTTTTCTTGTTCTTCATTCAAAAGTTGCTGCATTTGACAAATTTTGAAGGCACATTCCAGCTGAGATTTTAAGCTGATAACTTCGTTTTCCTGTTTTTCAATAGCTTGGAGTATATTTTTATTCTGCTTCTTTGATTCTTCAAGATCTTCTTTTAGTGAGAGGATCGTAGCTTCAAGCCTTTCATAATAACTGGATCTATCTCTGAGTTTCTTGCTTGTTGTGCTCTTTTCATTGACTTCATTTCTTAGTGATGTTACTTCATCCTGCAACTTTTGATATTTGTCTTTGAATAACTTCCTTACCTTGCTTCCTTCCTCTTGTTGAGCCTTTAATATGGTAGCTACTTCTTTGAAGGCACCATCCTTTATGTTTATAGATATTCTTGATCTCTAATTTTGTCTGTCAGCCTTTTAAATTCTGCCTCTATTTGATATCCTTCTTGCTCACCCATAAGAGCACATTCAGTTGTTTCATTATCACTTACATCACCTTCAAATGGATAGATAGTTGGAACATCAGAGGATAACAAATTCATACCTCATAGTTCATCTTCATTCTGAAATGATTCTGAATCTGAAGTGCTTCTGCATAATCCCCAATTGATTCTCCCACTGTCATAGTTCTTCTAAGATGTATTCTTCTGCTTAGGTGCTTTCTTCTTAAGCTTCTTTCCCATTGTTCTACGGATCTCCTTCAAGCGATCAAGCTTCTACCAAAGGACCTGCTCTGATGCCAATTGTTGGAAATAATACATTTGATCTCGATTTATCCTTAAATCTCATTCTCCATCCACCAGGGAGATCCCTCCTTATCTCAGATCCAGCAATGTATCATAACCCATATCCCGCATACTCGATCTCATACTACATCAGATATTCAAGTATTTCATCCACTTGCCTAATGACCTTCTTCTCCTTTTATAGTCTTACACCTTTCACAATACCACGGTCCAAAACCATAACAAATCAATAACATGGACCCAATACTAGGGATCATCACTTATGCCGAGATACCATGGTCCAAAACCATAGGTTCAAGTACCAAGGACTAAATACCACGGACCAAAAATAAGTTCTCCCACATCTACGCGCCTTTCTGTGCATGAATGTGCGTGCATATGCATATGCGACTTGTTAATGTCTAACCTGTGTGTCTACGCATCTTTGTTTGGACCAACCTGCATATACGCTGTTTTTATTCACAGGACCTTCATGTATACGCGCCTTTGCTTCACTGAAACAATGTACAAATCTATAAAGGATACTTCATTCTTTCAAACATTCTTGTAGTCCTATCATCAATTCCTTGCTACTAACCTGCTGCACTATGATCTGTCATCTGTGTGATTTTCCATCAAGGACAACATTTGTCTCATAATGCCAACAATCTCCCCCTTTGGACTTGATGGCAAAGCTAACTTCTGATACTGAGAACTGTCATCTGATTCCTTTGAGTTGTCCAACATCCCATGAATTCAGTCACATCTGATATCTCTTCTAAAGATTCATCTATTTATAAATAAGTGAGATGTTCTTGTATGAGTGGGTTTCCATCAAGTACAACACATGCATCATAACGTCAACACTAGCCTGCTTGAAGCTTTTTCGACTGTTCGAAATTTCTAGTCACCTGGTTTAGGCGCAGTTTTCTCCAATTCCAGGTATTTAAGCCAGAATCCATTGAAAACCCTGTCAATTTCTGAACCAGTCACTAATTTTTCTTAATTGAAATTAAAGAGAAACTATGAAATCTTAAAACCCACCCATAATTGAACAACCATTGCCCTAAAATATTGAAATTTATCTCCCCCATTCTCAAATCCACAAGAACTAAAAATAGGTGCCCCAAGTTCCATGGATGTCAAACCAATTTCCACTCCTCACCTGGACCTAGACCACCTTCCCCTTGCTGATAAGGATTTCCAAATCAAGGAAACCTCTGTCCTTGAATCCCTTCTTAAACTACACTATGGATATAGAGATCAGTACCTGAACCATGCTGATAAAATTGGCCTTTGGGAGTCCAATTTACCCAAGTACCAATTCCCTAAAGTTCATATTTTCCCAGAAATTGTCCATTACTACCATGCAAACTATATCCCCAACCAGAGCAATGATGTCCCCAAACCAGAATTACTTTTCACCATCATTGATGAATCAATAAATGAAATGTTGCAACTTCAACCAGTGCAAAATCTAACCCCTATTTCAATTGGAGACCTATTAGACCGATTCCCCAAGCTTACCACTACAAAACTTCCTGAGATGTTCCAAACCTTCATCAGGGAGGAAAAAGATATCCGAAAATATCCTCGTCCATATGTGGCTACAATATTTTACCCATTTGGTCAGGATATTGTAGCAATGATTCCTAGTTTCTTAGGTTACAACACTAGTGAGTATATAGATGAAATCATCCTGGCTTTCATGTCCATCTTTACTCCAGGATAGCCTCCTATTGTCATTCATTATTATGCCAAGTTTATAGCTGATAGGACACATGACCAATTTCTATGCATGAGTAATGAGAGAGTCTTTAAGTATTCCTCTCCCCTTGTATCACCTCCTTTTATACTACCAAGCTGATAAGTTCCCATTTACTCTCTAGAAGCTTCATACAAAGGGTCACCCTAGGTCAGTGATTTTCTGGACTCCATTGTTCCATAAATGTGACTCTCCATATCCATATACAAACTTCATAGACCTATTTTTACATCCCATTGTGACAATGCTACTAGGAAGCCCTCCTCCAAGAATCGGTTCAGATATAAGGAGGATCCTACAACTCTCAAAACAACACAAAGTGGGGGACTGGAACTTGTACCAAAACCACACTAAAATTAGGATTTATGGCTGTGAAATGGCCCCATATAAACTACCCAGATACCTCCCAATGAGGTTATTTGATCTAGAGTACTACATGTAGATAATCAATTTAGATGAGGTACATTTTGTCATAGCCAAAAAGAAGGCTCAGCTCATAATCAAATATCAACTAGGCCCCTTTGTGTGTAATAGCTAATGAGCCTCATAAATGGTTAATTATATGGGCTCATTTTACCTTCTAATCTAGTCAAATCAACCATTCTCTTAGCTTATTGTATGACTTTCTAATTATCTGTATGCTTATCGGGTGAGTTGAGTTAGTTATTATGGCATGTGGTTTAACATGTATTTAATGAAGATTATTGATGGATTTCGAGGTCAAAGTCAAGGATCTAGTCATCAAACTATAGAAATAACTCAAAGTAGATAGAGGAGAGGACTTATAGGAGGGAATCCGCCTGATTTATTGCTCCTCATTTTGAATTCCCCTTCATTCATCTCGGAGTACAAGCAGTTCAATCATGCACTAGAAGGAAGTCGAGAAAGTGGAAGATGATTGATAGTTATCTCGAGTTTTGGGAGCCAAGCCTCCCTAATTTTAAGGAAGTTGTTGGTAGCTTCAGATGTATAAGTAGAGAGGTCTAGGGTCTCACTAGGTTCGACTTTTTTTTTCTTGTGTAAACTCTGCTCAAATTTCGAGCCTACTATTTTATAGCAGTTTTATGTAATCTTGCTATTCTTTGATAATGAAGATGGAATCCTTTTTCAGCTAGAAATGAGTTACCACAAAGGACTGAAACTCTTGGGTTAGGGCCCAATCCAAGTAGCCAAGCTTCTCTTTACTTGTATTTGTATGTTTTACTTCAATTTGTGGATTAGTTTGCTATTAGATGTATTTCTCTTATGGTTAAGAATAGGTTGCTTTTGACGATTTAGTAGCTTGCTTCCATTTGTGCTTTATGTAGTAGGTTAAGCAATTATTAGAGAAGATTCAAAGGCTAGAAATAGTGCCTTGGTCTCTCTTCCTCCCTCTGGGACCATGATTTAAGGAAAAGACTCTCTTGCTACCCCAAAAACACAATTTTTCCTCATTCTTAGGACTTCTAGTGTATGCAGCTCTCTAGTAGGTTGATAGTCCAGCTTTTCTTTACTTTAGATCTTCTTTATCATGTTCACTTCCTGATTTTTAATATTCCTTTTGCATGCTTTCCTTTCTTATAGTATTTCTCAACATTTCCTTCTATACATCATAGTTTAGGCCATTTTAATACAAAACTCAATTTTTTCCTAGGATTCACTCATTTCATTGTTTGCCTGATTTTCTTGGTTGACTATTAGTTTTTATGCAGCAGATCTCTTCTAGTAGTAGGCCAGCTTACCAGCAATCACACCCTTCATCTGATCCATGCCCTATAGGTCTCCCAAACCTCACCTCAATTCTGCCCTAGTTTCCTTCATTTTTCATAGAACTTCTTCCTCTCCCTTTGAGCAAATCCAATCATCTTTCTCTCTCCTAGTGATTCATAGTAAACCTTAGGCACCCTAACACATCATTCTAACCTTCATCCACCTTTTCCACCCACTCTCACACCCTCAAAACAAAATAAATTGCTCTCAGCCTCATCCTGTAGGCCTCCTGTAGTTTCCCTCTTTTCCTCCTGTAGTTTTCCTGTGTCCTCCTGTAGTTTTTCCTGTAGGCTTTCTTTTGAAGGTCGAGTGTGGAAAAGCCTCCATAGGGCCACCTAAGACCTCTTAGGACCCGTCCATACCATCCTACATCCTCCCAAGCTCCAAAACTACCCTCTAACACCACCTGTTCGCTACCACACTCACACACAATAAATTAGATGCATGTTAAATTCACATAAAAATCCAAAAATATGTTTTTTGCTTATTTACTTCCAGAAATAGCATGGTTAGATGTTGTTTACTTCCTTGGGTAGGTAATGTCATTTCTTTCATAGTTTCCATAGTGTTTTTGGAAAAAGTATAATTAGCTTGTTAATTAGGGTTTACTAGGTTTTGCTTTACATTCCAGTCTTTCTCCTTTCTACAGTTAGAATAGCATTTGTCGAGCAATCTTTCTTTCCTTTCATCACACATAGTGCTTCTTATGGAATATATAGGAGTTGACTTGAGCTCCTAGTGATCTCACGCCAGTTGACCAAGAGACAACCTGCAGTGAGAACTAGTGCTTATACATATAGCACTGACACTTCCAAGTTTTTTACGAACTACCGGGTTGATAAAAGTAAAGTTGGTAGGTCAGGAGTTGTAGCATTCTTGCTGCAATACTGGCACTCACCACTTTCTGGTGCTGTTTTTGGGGAAGTGTCAGAGTATTTTGAGATTACTGCTTTCTTCTATTTCCTATTGCAACATTCTGCTAATAGTTTATTTCGGAAAAAGTAGACTAGTCATTTATTTTCTTTTAGTTCTACATTTCCTTGCTTTCCTTTTCAATTCTAAAAAATTCCATTCAACAAGTTCATTCCATCTAGTTGCAATTTGTTTTGTTCAATCAAAATTTCAGTTTCTACAGGTACTTTCAGTGTGGGGAAAAAGAAACAAAAAACCAACGAAAAATATTTCCTTTCATGCCTCGTAGGAGTAGAGATAACTTAGGAAAAAAATTTCTGAACACCCCCACTGCTTCACACAGCCAACCTTCTCTCTTCTTTGGTGGTTGCAATCAAGAAGAACCCTTAGGAAAACATCCAGACATATTTGAAGAACCTATAGGGGAAGAAGAAGAAGAAAACATTCCTTTGGAGCCAATGGCTGAAAACAGAAATGCTAGGGGAAATGGAGAGAGAATAGGGGGTACCTTCCCCATTCGAGAGACCAACGAGGACACCAAAATGAAGAATATAAGTCCTTCAACCCTAAATCACTTCCATGGTCTAACTACAGAAGATCCTGACACCTTCTTGTTCGCGTTTGTTATCATTTTTCGAACTTATGACTATGCAAAATATGAGCAAAAGTTAAAAATATTCCCTTCTACTCTCAAGGATGCAACACTGTGTTGGTTCATGGGATTACCTAGAAATGGCATCACAACTTGGCTCAGATGTAGCTGGCCTTTAACAACAAGTATCGAGACTATTTTAGGTCAAAATATACTAAAGAAGAAGTCTTCGAAATGACCATAGGAAGTGATGAGTCCCTAAAAGACTATGAAGAGAGGTTGCAACTCAGATACAAAAGGGACAGGTGTACAATTGACCCTAAGTCTCTGAAGTTGGTCCTGCTCAAGGGAATTCACGAAGACCTTTTAGCCACCCTCCATCTACTGGCTGGGGGATACATCTACCAACTATCCTATTAGGAAATAAATACTATTTTTAGAAACCATTCGAGAACAGCCAGAAAGAAAGGTAGGGGGAGTCAACCCATAGCCAGTACCTCTTCTTCCAATTCATCCATTAAAGGTGAAATTAGAAACATGCTGGAAGATTGCAAGAGTAAGATGCTGCACACTCTTGCCATGCAAATGGATATCTTACATATCAAAAGAAAACAAGAGGAAGAAGAGAGAGCTTTAGCCATTTTTTTCCCTAGATGCACCAAGAGGCATCCTAGGAATGAATGCCCATTGAACTCTATAGAGGTTTGTTCAGTCGAATGAATTCCCTTCCTTGCTTGGACTTACAGCTATATACCAAGGGGCTGAAGGAGTCAGTGAAAAGATCTATTACATAAACCAAAGGAGGTCGCATGGACCCAGACCATACTAGCAGGGGATGCAAGGGAAATCTCAAGCATACTACAACCCCAACAAAGTCACGTCCATGCCTTCTTGGGGCCCCCCTGCTCATCCTTCCTGATCCGCGCCTCCTCCTTGGTCCTTCACATCTCAATATCATGTTCAACCAGCCACCCATTCATTTCAATTGTATGCTCACCCGCAACCTCAGTGGAATGCATCTCATCAAGGGTGGAGGCCCCAATACAACTCTCTTCCCGCTCTTCTGCCTCCACCGGGTGCCCAACCACAACCATTACCTTCTGCTCCACCAAGGCAACCCCAAATTCCTGCCCATCCAAATCCAAACCCGAGCAACAAACAACCTCAGCAAGTGTATAGTGGGGAACCATCATGCCGACCTTATGCTATGGAGATTCAAGAAATTAACTTGCCATCCGGGAAATTTCTCCCAGATAGCCAACCTCCACCCAGGGAGGTTGAGGAAGATAAAGAGGAAAGAAAACCTAAAGTAAATTGACCCTTTCATGAGAGATAATCCATGACAATCCAGCCTACCCCAGAAGAGACTAAGTTCCTGGGAGAAATGAAACATTTATGTGTGAAGACACCACTTCTCCAAGCCGTAAAAGATGTGCCTATCTACAATATGTTGATAAAAAAGAAGTACTTTAGGCATCTAGGAAGGCGTAAGAGAGATGCCCTAACCATCAATGTCATAGGACAATTGTCTGACCTGATGTTGGGGCAGATAATCTGTCCAAAATATCTGGACCCTGGAAGTCCAGTAGTTGATGTCCACATCAATGGCACAATGGTTGCAGATACCTTGATTGATATGGGAGTTGCCATTAATGTGATGATAAAGGATACAATGCTCAAACTTAACCTCCAAGGCTCCTTGAGGAAGACCACAACAGTCCTGCAGCTAGCAAACCGCTCCACAGTGACCCCTGAGGGAATTATGGAAGATGTGGTGGTCTCCATTGATTCTTGGGAGTAACCTACTAATTTCTTAGTTCTCCAACCAAAGGCAAAGCTCACTGCATATCCTATCATTCTGGGAAGACCCTAATTGGCTACAGTCGATGCCTACATTAGCTGCCAAGCTGGGAACATGACCATAAAGAATGGGCACATGTCCAAGCAGTTAATCCTATATCCTCCTGCCCAAACCTTGCTAGAACATGATATACCTCTCTAGTTGGAGGAGGAGGATGAGGATGAAGTTTATTCTGCACAACTTTGTACATTAGAAATTGCCATGGGGGGAAACCACAAGATGAGGATGATATGATTTAAAATTTGATTCAGAATCCACCTCCCAACGTATCACCATTAGCAGACACAGTAAGAGAAACCCAAAACAACCCCTCAACTGATCTTTGTTTCGCCAACCCCACTTCTCTCCGTGTTAAAAATATAGAGTTCGGCCTAGAAATAAAATTGAAAATCAATCCATCCCTATCTACTTCCCAGGAGAAGGAGCTATGTAGCATACTGAGAAAACATCTAGATGCCTTCCCCTAGAGTTATAAGGAGATGAAGGGAGTGCACCCTTCATTATGTACTCATCATATATACATCAACGAAGATTGCAAGCCAATTAGCCAACCTCAAAGGAGGATGAACCTAACACTTAAATATATTTTTAAGGAAGAACTGCAGAAATTGCTTGATGCAGGATTCATCTATCCCATCTCTGACAGTGAATGGGTCTCTCCTTTGGTGCTAGTGCCAAAGAAAAACGGTAAGTGGAGAATCTGTTTGACTATCGGGAATTGAACAAAGACACTAAAAGGGACCATTTTCCTTTGCCTTTCATAGATCAAGTGTTAGATGGTTTGGCAGGGAAAATGTTTTTGTCCTTCCTAGATGGGGTTTAGTGGGTACAATCAGGTTTAAATCAGCGTAGAAGACCAAGATAAGACCACTTTCACTTGTCCTTGGGGTACCTTTGCATACCAGGTCCTTCCTTTTGGTTTGTGCAACACTCCAACCACTTTCCAAAGAGTGGTATTGAGTATATTTTCTGAACTAGTTCATGATACAGTAGAAATATACATGGATGATTTTACTCCTTATGGCTCTGACTTTCAGGAAGCTTTATCTAACCTAGGAAAAGTTCTAGATAAGTGTATTAAGATGAACTTGTCCTTCAGTCTGGAACAATGCGAATTTTTTATGACTGAAGGGACCATGCTAGGTCATGCAATATCTTAACAAGGACTGCAGGTGGACCCCAACAAAATTGCCATCATCCAAAGGGTCCCACCTCCTCAAAAGGTGAGATATGTCAAAATATTCCTAGGCTTAACTGGATATTATAGGAGATTCCTTAAAGACTTCAACAAGTTAGCATCTCCTTTGTTTGGCCTCCTAGCCAAAGATGTTGAGTTCATATGGTCGAAAAACTGTCAAGAAGCCCTAGATACCTTGAAGAGCAAGCTAGTGACAACCCCAATCCTTAAAGGCTCAAACTGGGCCCTACGCTTTCACATTCACATAGATGCCTCAAACAAATCAATAGGAGCAGCCTTAGGACAAATTGATGAAATGTTACCTTATGCCATATACTTTATAAGCAAAAATTTGTTAAAGGAAGAGTTAAACTATAGAGTGACTGAGAAGGAAC
Source organism: Pinus taeda (assembly GCA_000404065.3). Taxonomy (NCBI): domain Eukaryota; kingdom Viridiplantae; phylum Streptophyta; class Pinopsida; order Pinales; family Pinaceae; genus Pinus; species Pinus taeda. The sequence goes on from APFE030787233.1 coordinate 93,540, forward strand.
TCATAGCTATCATGCATTTCTTAAACAAATTCAAACATTATATCACAGGCTATCAAACCTTTGTGCACACTGATCATGCTGCAATTAGATATTTAATGAACAAACTAGATGTAAATGCTCACATTATTAGATGGTTTCTTTTACTGCAACATTTTAATATGACCATTATTGATAAGCCTCGTAAAGAGAATGTTGTTGCTGACTTTTTGTCTATATTAAATTTGCCTGCAGGTGAAGAAGGAATGGTGGATGACCAAATGTCAAATGAACACCTATTTTCTATATCAGTACTCTCTCCATGGTTTTCTGATACAACAAACTACTTGGCTTCAACACAGTTCCCACCACACCTATTCTCAAAAGAGAAGAGCAAGATAGTAAGGAAAAGTGCCCCTTTCACCTAGATTGGAGGCAATCTCCTCAAACTTGGCCTAGATCAGATCTTGAGAAGATTTTTCATAGAGGAGGAAGTCTTTGACATCCTCCTGACCTGTCATGACGGGCCTTGTGGATGTCATTTTGCAGCAAAAAGAATTGCCTTCAAGATATTGCAAGTAGGCTACTATTGGCCCACTCTTCATTAGGATGTGAGGAGATACACGAGCTAGTGTGATCAGTCTCAGAGGATAGGGAAACTCACTCGAAAGGATGAAATTCCCATGCAACCTCAAGTGACCTTTGAGCCATTTGAGAAGTGGGGCATGGACTTTCTAGGGCCTATCAACCCCCCTTCAAAGCAGAAGCAGTACATTATTGTGTGCACCAACTACCTAACAAAGTGGGTAGAGACAAAAGAAATCAAAGCAGCAACAAAGGAAAAAGTAGATAAGTTTTTGAGGGAAAACACATTCTAAAAGTTTTGGTATCCGAGAGAGTTGGTCATAGACCAAGCCAGTCAGTTCACTTCCAACCTAATTGAATACCTACTCACACATTATAAGATGAAGCACAGGACTTCCACCCATTACCATCCACAAGTCAATGGGCAAGTGGAGTTCACTAACAGAGCATTGGAAGGGATCCTAACCAAGGTAGTGAGCAGCAGCATAAAAAACTAGGCGGATAGATTAGTTGAGGAGACCACCATTGGGTTCACACCCTATGAACTGGTCTATGGGAAGAAGGCTTTGATGTCAATAGAGTTTGAATTCAATACCCTAAGGATGGCAACTCAGCTGGACCTAAACCTCAGCCATGCACAAAAGGAGAGATTACTTCAGCTCAATGGATTAGATGAATACAGATTACTTCTACAAAGGTAGTTCAACTTCAAAGAAATATATGGCATGATAGAAATATCAGGGAGAAGTAATTCCAAGAGGGAGATTGGGCACTACTCTATGATTCAAGATACAAGGATTTCAAATGTAAGCTGAGAACAATATGGATGGGACCCTACATTGTGGAGAAATGCAATGACAATGGTTCAGTTCTAATAAGAACCATTGATGATGAAGCCATCCCCATGCTTGTCAATGGACATCAGTTTAAAGTCTACAAGAAACCCCTTTCCAAGCGAGAGTTTATTGAAGATTTGAATAAAGTAGTGATGGTAGTGGATCATGTCCTAGCTTCCACTTCACCCACTCACTGAAGAAAAAGGAGAAAAAATAAGGCCTCAAGTGAAAACCTCCATGAGGCGCTTGAGTTCCATAATTGGGTTGAAAACCTCTTCTGAGGTGTCCAAGTGATTTCAAAAATAAGGGGGGGAATAATAAGATCACTGGGTGAAAACCTCCCTTTTAGGCGCCTAGGGCAGGCAATTAAGGTGAAAATCTCTCTAAGGTGCCCTAGTTGTTTTAATATATATATATATAATGAATTTTTATTGCATTGTAGGTTTGTAGGAGGACTACGGGGAGCAGAAGAAGGTGCCAAGGGGACCCCAACATTCATACCAACATCCATCTCATCCTCTCCACACCTTCCTCCATCATTTTTGGCATCTCTTTCACCCCACTGTACCTCTTCTTCCAAAGCTGTGTTTTCTACAAGACGCTCTGTTTTTTCTACAGGAGGTTCCTATAGGAATTACAAAGAGCCAAAAGTGTTTGTAGGAGGTAGCTTGAGGGACAAGAAAATCTTCATGAGGAACCTATAATCCCTCTTACCATATTCAAACCTCATTTCCATCATTTCCAAGCCCGCATCACACTCCAAGCATCATTATTATTTTTTTTTTCTTTCCAAGAAAGAACACAGAAAAATAGTTTTTCAGTTTTGAAAAAAAACAAAAATAAAAGGAGGAAAAGGCACCATTAACTCTACCTCAAGCTTACCTACTATCCCACCATCATTCATCTCCACCTCTGGCATCGTTCTCAAGCTCCAAGCACAGGGAAATAGCTAAAGTTTCAATGGAAGAAGAAGCTACAGGAGCTCCTGTAGGAATTCCTGTAACATCTTATCCCATAAAAGTCCAGCACCAGCAGTAAGGGAAAACACATTTGAAGGTTGAAAAGGCACATGTAACTCAGCTCCACCAAAATGAGAACCTACAAAAACACACAACAACACATCAACAAGCAAAGACAACATGCATGAAGGAAAGTGAAGGCATGCAACAAAGAAAGCCACAACACCTCATAGTCGATGGCAGCAAATACACTTGGATTATAGGTAAGTAGCTAAGTCACTCCTATATCTGCATTTGTGTAATTAGGAATCATATGAAGGCAATGAGATGGTTGAAATCAAAAGAGGAAAAGGTGGCTAGTTAACTTGGCCACCTTCATTTAGTTGACTCCACTTAATCGAGATATCACTCACACGTGTGCATAGTCAACTCAAGCAAAAGATGCAAAGGACAGGTAGTGGGAGGAAGAGTTAACTCCGATGCAGTAATGAGGGGATGATTACGAGGGGGGTCATGATGAACAAATAAGTGGGGACCAATGGTCCTAATCTGGGCAACATACACCTTGCCAACTCAACACTCATAACCAAAAACAACAATAAAAGGTAATGAGCACTCCTCCCCGCTCATTCTCACCACTTTTTCTTCAGTTTCTCCTCATAAATCAGCCACAAATTAGTCTTCTTATTCCCCCAAAGCCTTGTATCCACCACCCTCCATTGATTTCCTCCATATTTTTGCTCTCGGCATCTTCTACAGGAGCACCTACAAGAAATCTACAAGAGGGATAGCGGGCTTCTACAGGAGGAGCAGTGAGTGATTTTGAAGAGAGGAAGGGTGATTTTTGGCACTAATTTCAGTTTGAGGAGGTAGGGTTCATGAATTCCCTTTATTGAATATCAAATGTGAAAGAGTTGGTCTCAAATTGAAGATAAAATGAGTCTTTAAGAGGGTAGAAAACATAAAAAAAAATATGTTTAAAAAAAAAAAACACAGTGCCCTCCTTTTTCTATTTCACTCAAAATTCTTTGTCTCCAGCTCCACATCTAGTTTTTCAAAAGAAGTACAGGTAATATGACAGGGGGGTTTATGAGAAAAGATTCCACTAACTCCACTAGCCTCCATGCACATATTCAAGTGGTGGAAATATTTACAACGACAAACTTGATGGATTTCTTTGAGAAGTTTAGAGGGTTTGATGATGAAATTGCCCATGAATTTGCTCCCTCTCTAGTCCCTCACACAAGAACTCATGCTAATGTAATCATTAGAGGCCTCTCCATTGAAATAACCCCTGAATTCATCAATAGGGTCACTACCCGTCCTCTTGGGCTGCTTTGGAGTAAAGATGAGAAAATAATTGGCCAGGTTGCGAAGAAGAAAATTTTCCAAGATAATGAAACCCCTATTGAAGATAAAAATGGAATTAGGAGGGCTAGTGTACCATATCCCTAGGATAAGGTTAGCTATCAAGTGATCAAATACATTTCTTGTGAGAGGAGGCACAACATTTTTTATGGATATCATTTCAGAATCCTCCAAGAATTGAGATATGGCATGGATACCACAACCCATCAAAATCTCAGTATCCCTTACTTTCTCCTTCAGTCCCTCATTGACTCCAGCACTAAGGTACAAGAAGGAAGTTCAGAACAGCTAGGTCACCATGGCTTAATCAAGATCCTAGTAGAAGAAGCCTTCCATACCCTTACAATCCCCATAACATGGAAAGTTTTCAGAAATATGACAACTAAGGGTGACATCAAGGCATTAATCTATGATGCCAGTCTTACTATCAGTGAGGAGGGAGAAAAACAAGGAGGAGAAGATGAAGCCAGTGGTGACATAGCAAAGTAAGAGAGGAAGGAGGAAACAAAATAAATATAGGATGGGAGAGTTGAAGAGACAGAACAAGAGGTAGGAAAAGAGACAGAGGAGGAGGAAAAACAGACAGAAGAGGGAGAAAAGGAGGCAGAGAGGGCATAGCAAAGAGAAGGGTCCCCTGAAACTTTGGAAATAGAAGCAGAAGCTACCCTCAATGCCCTCAGTAAACCAGTCAAGTAGAAGAAAAATAGGAAAAGAAAACATTCATGTATTTCAAGGCAAGGAACAGTACCAGAATTAAAACAGGCAAACCTCAACCCTCATCAAAGACTTCCCTTAAAATTGAAGATTCACCATCTGCCAAGGTGAGAGAATATCTTTCCAAGACACCCATAACCTATGAAAGGAAGACAACAAGATCTTCTACATGGAAGGCAAAGGCAATTCTTCAGGACCCAAACTAGACCTATAGAAGGCTAAAATAGTCCTATAGGAGATACTGTCCAAACTACAGGAGACACAAAAACATGAGGAAAAGATAGGAGGACAGCCAAAGGTGAAAGAGGAATCACAAGAGCTACAAGAGACTGACCCCCAGCCTAATATTGACTCCTATTATAGACTACTTGAGGGAGGCAAGATAATCCCACAGAAATTTGCAATTCCATTGTTTTTCGAATTGGAAAAAGAGAGAGTGAGAACACATAGGTGGATGTAGATAGCCAAGTCTAAAGGAGTTGAGGATATTGGCCACATGGAAGATAAACTTAGGGAAATGGGTAGGGAATTGAGTGCTCTCAGAGACAGAGAAGCCATTACAAGAAGCCACCTTGAGAATGAGAATGAATTCCTAAGGAGGTAGCTACAAGAGAAAGAGACTCATTTTGCATACATGGCCAAATTATCCATAGAATCATTACAATGTAGAACACCAGCCAAATCTTATGGCCTCTATCTAAAGGATCGATGGCTTCAATTCCAAATAAAATATTTGGCACAAAGAGGCATAATGTCTTTCCAAGACTATAGGCAGTTCATGGATTTGTGTGACCAAAGCACCTCTGAGGACAAAGAAAATATGGCAAAGCTCTATCTACACAACATGGCCCTCACAGACCTAGATGTGTGGGACCCCAATGCCAAGCTAGGGGATCTGCAATTAAAGGCCATGGCATCATGGATGAACCATGAAGAATTGAGGGCAACATAAATGAAAATATTGTTAATAAAAGAGTAGAATGAACCATTGATGATAAGAGTTAAGCCATCAGAACCTATGGCACTCATCAACACACACAACTAGCTTTCCAATGACCCTCAAATTGCCCCCAAATATCTAGCCAATCAAGGAAAAGCCATTGCACACTTTGAAGATATGCTTAGGCTACTTGGGGATGACTATGTGCATGTATACATATGAAGATGGAACACCCTACCCCATAGCTTGCAGATCAGAGAATACCATTCCCCCATGAGGCTGAAGGAGGCATTGAAAAAAGTGCCAATGTATAAACACTCCATGCAAAGGCTGAAGGTCCACTGGATTGGCCTCAAACTAAGTCCTTCACTCATATTAGGCATGCTAGAAGGTAGAAGATAAGAAGAAGAGAAGGAGCAGTGGAAGAACATAGACAAAAAGGTAGGGTTTTATGGAGAATATGAGCAGACCACATCAGAAGCCTGGAATGCTAGGGAAACTAGCAGGGCCACGAAAGACCAAGAGATTGACTAGGTTGCTCAGAGGATGAGAAAAACCTTCAGTAGGGGTGATGATGATACTCATAAATGGGTAATTATATGGGCTCATTTTACCTCCTAACCTAGTCAAATCAACCATTCTCTTATCTTATTGTATGATTTTCTAATTATATTTATGCTTATAGGGTGAGTTGAGTTAGTTAGTATGCCATGTGGTCTAACATGTATTTAATGTAGATTATTGATTGATTTCGAGGTCAAAGTCAAGGTTCTAGTGGTAAAAATATAGCAATAACATGAATTAGATAAAGGAGAGTACTTATAGGAGGGAATCCCCCTCATTTATTTCTCCTCACTTCGAATTCCCCTTCATTCAGCTCGAAGTACAAGTAGCTGAATCATGCACTAGAAGGCAGCTGAGCAAGTGGAAGATGATTGATAGCTATCTCGAATTTTGGAAGCTAAGCCTCCCTGATTTTAAGGAAGTTGATCATAGCTTCAAATGTATAAGTATAGGGGCCAAGGGCCTCACTAGGGTCAACTTTTTTTTGCTTATGTAAACTCTGCTCAAATTTCGAGCTTACTATTTTATGACAATTTTATGTAATCTTGCTATTCTTTGATAATGAAGATGGAACCCTTTTTGAGGTAGCGCTGGGTTACCTTAGAGGACTGAAGCACTTGGGTTAGGGCCCAATACAAGCAGCCAAGCTTCTCTTTACTTGTATTTGTATGCTTTACTTCAGTTTGTTGATTAATTTGTTGTTAGTTGTATTTCTCTTATGGTTAAGAATAGGTTGTTTTTGATGATTTAGTAGCTTGCCTCCATTTGTGCTTTATGTAGCAGGTTAAGAAGTGATCAAAGAAGATTAAAAAGGCTAGCAACAGTGCCTTGGCCTCTCTTCCTCCCTCTGGCACCATGATTTGAGGCAAAGACTCTCTTGTTGCCCCAAAAACACAGTTTTTCCTCATTCCTAAGACTTCTAGTGTTTGCAGCTCTCTAGTAGGTAGATACTCTAGTTTTTCTTTGCTTTAGATATTGTTTATCATGTTCACTTACTGATTTGCAATATTCCTTTTGCATGATTTCCTTTCCTACATCATTTCCTTCTATACATCATAGTTTAGCCCATTTTAATGCAAAACTCTGTTTTTCCTAGGATGCACTCATTTCATTGGTTGCTTGATTTTATAAAGTTATTTTCAATTTCTATGTAGCAGATATTTTTCAGTAGTAGGAAAAATTACCAAAAATCACACCCTCCATCTGATCCATGCCCTATAGGTCTCCCAAACCTCACCTAAATTCTGCCCTAGTTTCCTTCATTTTTCATAGAACTTCTTCCTCTCCTTGAGCAAACCCAATCATCTTTCTCTCTCCTAGTGATTCATGGTAGACCTTAGGAACCCTAACACCTAATTCCAACCTTCATACACCTTTTCCACCCACTCTCACACCCTCAAAATAGTGAAAATCTCTCTCGGCCTCCTCCTATAGGCCTCCGACAGTTTCCCTATTTTCATCCTGTAGTTTCCCTATGTCCTCTTATAGTTTTTCCTGTAGGCTTTCTTTTGAAGGCCGAGTATGGGAAAGCCTCCAGAAGGCCACGTAAGACCTCCTAGGACCCATCCATACCATCCTACATCCTCCCAAGCTCCAAAACCGGTCCTCTAACTCCACCTGTTCATTGCCACACTCACACACAATAAATTAGATGCATGTTAAATTCACATAAAAATCCAAAAATATGTTTTTTGTTTATATAATTCCAAAATAGCATGGTTAGATGTTGTTTACTTCCTTGAGTAGGTAATGGAATTTCTTTCATGGTTTTCATAGAGTTTTTGGCAAAAGTAGAATTAGCCTGTTAATTAGGGTTTACTCGGTTTTGCTTTACATTCCAGTATTTCTCCTTTCTGCAGTTAGAATAGCATTTGTAGAGTAATCTTTCTTTCCTTTCATCACACATAGAGCTTCTTTTGGAATCTATAGAAGTTGGCTTGAGCTCCTAGTGATCTCATGCTGGCTAACCAAGTGACAACTTGCAATGAGAACTAGTACTTGTGCATATAGCACCAACACTTCCAAGTTTGTTACGAACTATCAGGTTGATAAAAGTAAAGTTGGTAGCCTAGGAGTTGCAACATTCTTGCTGCAATACTAGCACTCACCAATAGCCAAGAAGATAGAAAGGAAGTAGAGCAAAACCTTCAGAGACTAAATCTAAAATAGAGCTTCATATGGAGATATGATCCCTTGGACTTCATCTACAACAGAAGACAGAAAAACAAGATGGCTCCTCATATCCATCACAAAATCCCTGAAATAGAAAAATATGCTAATCAATTGGAGTGGGTGGAAAACACTTTGAAGGATAGTGATAGTACTGAAGTGGTTGTGGAAAACACATTTATTGATCTAAAGAAACAACTTGATGAAGGTTCTTTCTTACATGTACTAGGTGAATCACAAGAACAAGGAGAATCATAGGCAAAAAGTGAATCACATGTAGAAGAAGAATCCTAGGTACAAGAAGAGTCAGAACAACCAGATCTATCCGAGGAGCTAACTCAAATAGGTATGCCAAAGCCCATCATGAGTACTCCCCGGCCTTGCAAACTCCTCTAAATGAGGAGAAAAACCTTAAAAGAAATAGGGAAGAGGCCACTACTTCAGGCAAAGCCACATGACAGGCCTATGCAGAGACCAGCTTGTTTAAAAGACAAAGTATAAATCCTATCTCTGAATAGGAATTCATAGAAGAAACAGTTAGGGCCACCAGCACAGAAAGAGAAGGAAGCAAGCATGCCACTCCCTCTAGGGGCACACTAGAACCTTCCACATAACACACTCAAATGTTGGAAAGGAAGCAGAGTGTTGAAGTGTCCTGATTCAAGATGACAGCTGACAGAGACCAAGACATCAGAGGACGATACAAGGACATAAAAGCAAGAAATGAGAGACTAAAAGCCCAAACTTATGCACAATACTTAAAGATGGCCCCTACCAATCAAACAAGGTTTATGTCAGCTTATGATGTAAAAGAAGGGAAGATGCAAATGACATTCATGAAGCCCACTACTCAGCAACAAAGAAAAAAAACAGACTTCAAAAAGATAGACTTTGAAGTACTGGCGAAGGACATTCATCCTATTGACTAGATTGAGATGCATAAGAAGACAAGGAAGATGATTTACTCCACCTTGAAAGGGAAAGCCATCGCAAACCACCAATTACAAAACTCCCTGAATAATATATCAGCTCAATTCCAATTGGAGAAGGCCTCTTCACAGGCCAAAGACACCAAAATCAAGTCCTTAGAGGACTTAGTCATTGAGTTGGGACACGATCCCAAATATGTAAAGGCCACTGAAAAATTAATAAAGAAAAAGAATGATGATATAGCTGCTCTGAAGAAATAGCTCAAGATCCCCTAATTGCATCACCTATAAACAACAAAAGTCCTGGAGGCACAAAAAGGACATGAAGAGCTCATGGACTTGGTCCTAAAGCTAAATGACCAATTAGAAGAGACAGAGAAGGAGTTGGACATTTTGATTCAGTCCAAACAAAGTGAATTGGAAAAAACTTCCACAACTGCCATTCCCACAATACCAATTGCATTTCCTTCTACATTTGCAACATCTTTGACACCAACAACTCCACTTGCCACAACACTGCCAATCACAACCAACTCTATAGCAGTAGGCACATCTACATCAAAAACAACAGAGCTAGTAAAAGCCATGGAGGAGATTTCCATCCAAGCAACAGAGCTCAAAAGGCTAAAGGAGAAAGTGGAAAGCTTAGAAACTAACTGTAAGCTTGCCCAAATTCAACAAAGAGAAGAAACATAGAAAGCCCTAAGGATGGGAGAGAAAATTAAAGTCCTAGAGAAAGATTTGACATTGCAAAAGCCACTAGGACGGACTAAAGAAATGCTCTAGGGCAATATCATTGACTCTGTCAATGATATTTGGCCATCAATTTAAGTTATATTTGAGCAAACAGAACTAGTAAAGGTAGCTATTGGAGCTATCCAAAAAGTAAACGAAGAATTGGGTGATATGCCAGAGGATTCCAATTGACTCATCCACTTCCTGAACAGCAAGAACAGATAGAGCTAAATGAGCTTATATAGATGATAGGACTAAAGCCATCCTAGAAGTCAAAAAGTTTCTGTGCAATAGAAACCTCATGGTTAACTTAGAAGAAAAATGCCATAACATGCAGGTGGCCATTGATAGGTTTATGGCCAAATTTCAAATTTTGAGAGACAAAGGAATTCCCAGTCCTAAGGTCATCCATCATAAACTCATGAATTTGACTACACCGATAGACTTAGGAAATTGGCTAACGAACAAGCCAATACTTCGGTATCAAAGCCTTGCCTACAAGGAAAGTACTATATGACACTTTTGAAAACTTTCTCTTTTTAGAGCATGAGGTGAAACATTTGTTTGTTACCAAGCCCAATTTTTCTAAGTACACAAAAGCAGGCGAAATATACAAAATAATGTTAAAAGCAAAGTTATTTGAGGATGAATGGTGGGAAAAAATGACAGATTTACTATAAGTTACCACAGTAAATCTGAAGGCAGCCAGATGAAACAAGTAAAATACAGATCAGCAGGGTCAAAGAGTAGCAGAGTCAAAGGGTATCAGTGAAAGATCAAAATTAAGAAGATTCCAACATAAAACTACCAGCTAGATTAAAGGTCCACAACTCAACTACAATAAAAGGGACAACATGATGCAGTTTTCCATCTGTCTCTATATTCATGCTTGAAGATATTTTTATTTCCTAGATTAAATCTCAAACTGTTATGAGATATTTTTTAATTATTTTTTGTATAAATACTTCACATTTCAAAGTATTTGGTGTGGATTCAAAGACATTTATGTAGACTTCTCTCTCAAATCAAAGTCCTATTGTATCAGAAAACTGGATTGGCTCACTAGATCATAGAATAAAGCTCAGATATTTTTCAGGATTCTTGTGTGAAGCGAAAATCAAATAATTATTCTCTCATGTGTATTATTGTTTTTCCTTAAGTTTCTTAATAATCATATGTGTTCTATGAAATCTGAATGTTAAAATACAAACGATATTTTAGAACTTGCTTAAATGCACTATTTCTTGACTGTTTACATTCTTAATTTTTTCTGCTAAACTATCTTAGCTAGGGAATTCTTAGCTACTCCTTAGCTTTTGTAGTTTTCCTTTTGGTCTATGTAGCAAAGGATTCTTAATTTCCCTTTGTTGATGATCATCCTCTGTTCCTCATTCTAATCCTGGTCCAAGGATTCTTAAGTGCCCTTCACCCTGTTTAGAATCATTCCATCCATCAACCCTTGAATATTTGTCTTTTGCTTTACTAGCCTACCTTGTGAACACTCCATTTAATTATCTTATCTAGTTATGCTATCCTTTTATTGACTCCACATCCCAATGGCAAGAAGAAACTGGCCCTATCCATCTATTCCTAGAATTCCACCACCCTACCAAAATCAAAACCTTATGGACACTAATAACTAGCCTAAAATCCTCACCCAAATAAGGTTAATTATAATGAGAGAGCCTTCTCTGTACTTAGGTTGGCTAGAACCTGAGTCTGAATATTGGTTTGTGGTTACCTCGGATTATTGCTTTTTTGATAACTTCTATGGAAAACTTCTGAGTGATAACATAGTGGCAACCATACTGGGGAACTCAAATCCTCAGTCTTAATAAACCTTTGAGAAAATTTCAAATCTTTATTTCAAGCCTCTTGAAGGGTTTATTAGAAGTTATTTACAAAATTTTACAAAAAGAAAGTAACTAGAAAAGTTCGAAACTTTGGCTTCAAGGAGAACTCACTATACTAGGGCCAATCCTGACCCAAACCCTACCCCAGTAGTGGATAATCCCAACTTAATTTTGAGAAGATCCAAAAGACAAGAAAGTTCAATAAGTCCAACACCTTCAATTAAAGCAGATTCATGTCCTAATGAGTGGTTGTTTTTAGAATACCTCCCCTTTGATGAGTCATTTGACCTTTCCCTATTTAGAACTAGGTCTGAAAGTGTACTTGATGACATAGTTCTAGATCTAGAGTTTATTGCAGATGTTGAAGTCCAAAAGGCAAACTAGTCAAATGATGAGTATATTTTAAATTCCCCTCAGTCATCCCTTACTACTGTTAAGATCCTTGAGCTTTCTGAAATTGTTTCAACTCCCTCTAGTTCACCATTATTCCCCTTCACCTCCAAAGTTCGTTCCTCAGCTCCATTCATACCCTCACTTCCCTACCAACCTATCGTTACCCATCAAACACCTATTGTTCCTAGTTCTCCATAAACTATTGTATCATCCGTTGGTACCCAAACTCCACTTCTTAGCCTTGCCCAACTTAGAGCCATGGCAAATAGATATTTCCCTCTTGTGTTACCTACTCCACTGGGTGCCATGCCACAAGACTACCAAAACAAAATTGTCCAATTTGATGGCATAGGACCTTATACAACATAGCAACATGCAAACAAGATGATATATTATTTTGAATTGCATGAAATTGATATTGGAGATGTTCAAATGAGACTTTTTGCTTAGACTCTAGCTAGTGATGTTAGGAAATGGTTTAGAGCATTGCTTGCTAATGGCATATATAGTTTAGAAGTATTTTATCAGCAATTCTTAAATAGATGGGAAAAGAAAAAGAACCCTATGTAGATTCTTTCAGAATACGAGAGCATTAGAAGAGGACCAAATGAAACAGTCTAGGATTACCGTACCAGATTTAACAATATATACAATGTAATACCAGTCAATCTTAGACCCCCACCTGACTTAGCTCTGATAAAGTTTCCTGATGGGTTTGATACTGATGGCATTCCATCTTAGAGAGAGAAATCCTCCAACTTTAGAAGACATGCAGATTGTAGTAGTTAGCATAGAAGCTAACTTGCTAGGAAAAAGTGCCAGGGTTAAGAATGAAATGAGAGGACTCGTGAAAGATGAAGCCTCACCCTCTGACCTTAAAATAGATGTCCTAACAAAAAGAATAGAAAAACTGATGGATAGGATAGAGAACATTGAAAGGAAGCCTCAATGGGATAATCAACAAGCATCTCCAGTGAGAAATCCAAACATTAGAAAAAATCATAATCAAAATACTGGAAAAAATGGACATGATTAGAATATTAGGCCTCCTTTTCAAGAAAACTATGCTGAAACATCCGATTTATAAGACCCTAAACAAGACACACAAATTAACTTAATGGGACTAGATGAAGAGGTAATTGTCTTCTTGATTCAAGATGATCAGGAATTACATATGCTTCAGCAATTGCAGACATAATCTGGAGAATCATTTGATTATAAGCAAGGGTATGATTCTACTATATTCAAAGTGCACAAATAGTACAAATTAAGGAATAAAAAGAAAACTGATACTCCTGACCAAAACAAGAAAGCGGTACCAAATCAACCTAAGAAAATCAAAACGGCTCCAGTTACTAAAACTCTCCAAATCCTCCCTAGACCAATTCAAACCACTTCTGGTCTGACCATTGTAGATATAACCCATGACCAGCCCCTAATGATCAACCATCCACTTCAATCCCTTCCAAGGAGACAGTGGAGAAATCTTCAAACACCATATTAGAAAATCCATAGAAAGATACTTCAAATGCAGAAAAAGAAGAACAATCTACTCAAACTCCTGCCATGAAAATTCCAAGCCCTCAAATAGAGAAAGCACCTTTTCTTTCAATTTTGGAGCAAAGGTGGCTAAACTAAAAATCTCACTTCCATTAATAGATTTGATTAAAAATGAAACCTATAAATCTCAAATAAGCAAAACCTTAAACTTCATTGACAAAGAAGACTATGTCAACTTGTTTGATGATCAGCCTGAGCTTATATTCGGTCCTGATGTTAATGGAAAACCATTAGAATGAGGGATACCACCCTTTTATATTAGCCTTAACATTCATGATAAAATCTTACACAATGCAATGTTAGATTCTAGGGCTTCACATAATTTAATGCCTAAATCTGTTATGGAAAAATTAAACTTGGACATTACTAGGCTTTACAAGGACCTATTTTCATTTGACTCAAGTCAAGTAACGTGTCTAGGGTTAATTAAAGACTTGTGTGTTTCCTTAGTACAATATCTTGCTAAAACCATTCTCATGGATATAGTTGTTGCTGATATACCACCTAAATATGGCATGCTATTGTCTAGATCATGGGGGACTAAACTCCAAGGATCCTTGCAACTTGACATGTCATATGCCACAATTTCAGTTTTGGACATCCTAAAAAACTGTACAAAGAGACCCTAGTGAAGTATGTAGTGAGTAGCTAGGATAGGCCTTAAAAATTTCCTATCTATTCCATGCATTATGACATCGATTCTTTTATTCTATACAATGTTGAACAAACGCAAGAAACTACTTCAAACAACATTATTTCATAACCAAAAGAAATTGTAGTTACAACTGAAAATGAAATTGTCCAAACTCAAGAGCTTTCAGATAAAAAAGATGATCAAGACACCTTAATCAATGAAAATTTTGTCCCCCCAGACAGTAAGAATTATGAACATGAAATATTATGACATCTTGAATTTGATGGGGCACTGAATAAATTAGGAGCAGGAGCAGGAGTGTGGGTATACAATTTAGAGAATGATCACTTAGAGGGCCATGCTTACAGACTGAATTTCAAATGCACTAACAACATGGTTGAGTATGAAGCACTTCTTTTAGGTCTAAAATTGATTAGAAAGTTAGGAGCTATAAGAGTTTCTTTTATGGGTGATTCTGAGTTGGTTATAAAAAAAACTAATGTTGTATATATGGCTAGAGATCTTAGGTTAAGTTTTTATAGAGAAATAGTTGTAGAAATATTGAACACTTTTCTAGAAACTAATCTTGCAATCATCCCAAGGAAACATAATATGCAGGCTCATAGTTTAGCAATGTTTTCCAGCACCTATAAGTTACCATTTCAACCTAATCATTAGTACACTACTGAGGTTAGGCACAAACCTGCTATCCCAGATAACTTAAAAAACTAGCGAGTATTCACTAATGGCCAATAGATAAATAATTTTTTAGCTTTAGAAGAAGAATTTGTAAATAGTAATGTAGATACGAACATAACATTAGATCTTGATTTTAAAGATAAAATAGAAATTAATGAAATAGAAGAGGAAGAGATAGATAGATTTCATCCCACTAAATTTACAAAATCAGATGTAGAAAACCTAAAACAAGTTGAAATTGATGAGATAATTAATGAAGAATCTGAAATCATTAATCTCAAACAAAACTTTTTTCCCAAAGGATTAAATCCTTTGGAACACTTGTTTGATTCAAATGATGTCCCTAGAAAACCAAAAATAGAACCCTTAAAATCTGATATTGAGGAGTGTAATATAGGTACTGAGATAAATCCAAAATTGATCAAACTTTCAAAGTCCTTACCTCCTACTGAAAAAGTGAAATACCTTGAATTACTAAAGGAATTCCAAGATGTCCTTGCTTGGAGTTATGAGGACCTCAAGTCATATGACACCAACATACTAAAACACACCATCCCCATAAGAGAAAACTAAAAACATTTCAGACATAAGCTTAGGAGGATTAATCCCATCCTATTTCCTTCTATTGAAAAGGAGATCCAAAGGATGCATGAAGCCAAGATAATAGCACCAATTAGATTCTCTGATTGGGTTTCAAATTTGGTGCCCACAAGGAAAAATACTGGTGAGATCAAACTTTGTGTTGATCTCAGGAATATTAATAAAGTTTCACTTAAATAGAATTACCCTCTCCCTAAAATGGATCATATATTACAAAGGGTAGTAGGGTCAACTAGAATCTCATTATTGGATGGGTTTTCTATTTACAATCAGATTTTAGTTCACCCAAATGAGAAGGCTAAAACGACATTCACTACTCCTTGGGGCACATTCGTATATGTGAAAATGCCTTTTTGATTAAAGAATGCAGGGGCTACTTTCCAAAGAGCCATGGACATAGCTTTTGCTAAGGAAATTCATGACTTCCTAGTAACATACTTAGATGACATCATTGTATTCCCAAAATCTGATAAACAACATTTAGATCATCTAAGGCAAGTTTTCGTCAAATGCAGGAAGTATGGAATTTATTTGAATCCCAAAAAATCTTTATTTGGGTTAGAAGAGGGAAATTTATTAGGCCATATAATTTCTAAAGATGGTATCTGAATAGATCCTGCAAGAAATGAGGCCATGTTACAAATACAACATCCTAGGAGCATCAGAGAATTACAAGCCTTTTTAGGAAAATCAAATTTCTTAGGAGATTTATTTCTAACTTAGCAGAATTAATTAGATCATTAAATAACATGTTGAAGAAATATTTGACCATAAAATGGACCATTCAAGCTAAGAGATCCTTTGAAGATATTTAGCTAGCCTTAACAAAAACACCAGTTTTGGTCGGTCCAAAGTTTGATAGGGATTTCATTATATTTTCCTTTGCCTCAGAACATACAATTGTTGCAGTCCCACTGTAGAAGAATGATCAAGGTTATGAACAACCTATTTCCCTTTTTAGCAAAGCCTTGAGAGATGCCCCTCTAAAATACAATATAATGGAAAAGCAAGCCTTTGCTTTGGTCAAAGCTATTAAAGAATTTAGAGTTTACATTCTATATTCTCATGTAATAGCCTATGTTCCCAATGTAGTAGTCCAAGATATCCTAAATCAAGATGGTCCAGATGGAAAGAGAGGAAAATGTATTGCTGCTATATTAGAATATGACCTAAAAATCAAACCAACAGAGCTAATCAAAGGCCAAGGTTTAGCCAAGCTCATGGCTGAATCGAACTGTCAAGTCTTAGATATAAATTTTATTATAGAAATGGATAATGGAGAGGAGATGTCTACTCCACCAATCAGCCAGGCCTTCATTGAATCACCATGGTATGTTGATATCATATATGTTTTACAAAATCTACAAGATCCTCCTGAATTATCCAGGACCAAAAGTAGATTTTTAAAAAATGAAATCTTTAAAATTTTGCCGAATTCATAATGCTTTGTTTTGGAGGAATCATGAAGGTATCCTTCTTAACTGTTTATTGAAAGAATAATCTGACAAGGTGTTATAAGAGTTTCATGCAGGTGCCCGTGGAGGACATATTTATTGGAAAACCATTGCTAACAAGATTCTTAGAGCTAGTTTCTATTGGCCTAATTTGTTTTTTGATGTAAGGAAATTTGTAACCTCATGTCATAAATGTCAAATTTTTGAAGGAAAGAAGAAGCTTTTACCATTGGCCTTGAAACCAATCTTTGCCGAAGCACCTTTTCAACAATGGGCTCTTGACTTCATTGGTGAAATTCATCCACCTTCCTATGCCGAACATAAATGGATCCTCACTACTATAGAATACTTTACCAAATGTATAGAAGTCATACCAACAAGGCAAGCCACTAATACTATTATAATAACCTTCCTTGAGTCCAACATCCTATCTAGATTTAGGCGTCCAACCAAGATCATCACTGATAATGTAGCAACTTTCAAATCTAGGAGAATGATTGATTTCTATAGTAAGTATCATATAGCCCTGGGTCACTCCACAACTTATTACCCTCAAGGAAATGGACTAGCAGATTCCTCAAATAAGAGTTTAGTGAATATCATCAAAAAATTGTTGGAAGATAACAAGAAAACGTGGAACAAAAATCTAGTAAATGCCTTGTGGGCAGACAGGCTGACCACAAAGAAGTCCATCGGTACTATATCAATTAGTTTATGGAATGGAGGTTGTTTTCCCATCATCCTTAGGAACACCAGTGATGAAGCTACTCCAAGAATTGTAGGTTGAACCAAATGACATCCAAAGAAGAATCAACCAAAAAATTCATTTACAACAAATGAGGGAAGAAGTGTACATCAGATCTCATGTTGTGTAGGAAAGAATCAAGAAGGATTTTGATAAAAGGACTAAGGTAGAATATTTCTATCTAGGGGACAAAGTTTTAAAATGGGATTCAAGAAGAGAGGATAAAGGTAAACATGGGAAATTTGATTTCCTATGGAAAAGCCCATATATCATTTATGCTTTCAAAGGTAATAATGCTTTCTTCCTCAAAGAAATGGATGGCACAGAAGCAGAAGGAGGACCAATTAATGGTCGAATGCTCAAACACTACATTGAACCTAGTTACTAAGTTCACTAATCATGTGTACATACTTTACTTTAAAAAATTCTAGAGTGGATTGGATGGTGATTTTTTGAAGTTGAAGCCTGAAGTGAAGGCCCTAAGCTTCAAAAGTTCTACTGTCATAAATAGCAATAATGCAGAAATTTCAAAAGAGAAAGTTGCAGGATAGCATCACAACAATTCAGAAGGCCATTGGTCTACAAATTTCTTGACATTTCACCAGGAAATGCCATCCCCAAGTGGAGCCACTGTTAGGTTTCTATACCAATATGAGTCATAATTTTTGAATGACTGAGATTAAACGTGTAATATGTACATACCTTTGCTTTCTGCAAATGTTTTCCATATTCAAAAAATTAAAAAATGTAAAGAGGGTATGTCCTAAAAGAATAATAAAAGGAACAAAAGGAACAAAAAGGTCAAAAAAGGTGAAAAATATGAACCCCAAGAAAAGAAAAAGACCATGAAAATGAACAAGTCAAAATGACATTACTATTTACTTTTATGCATAGTAAATGATTATGTCGAGTTTGTAACCTTTGCCACAATCCATGATATTCAAAATGTTGAAACTTGACTATTTCATGTTTTAAACATGTCTATAGATAGAGAATAAAATATGACCAAATTGTTTAATCTTGGCAGATAATTAGATAGGTAGAGTAAATAAAAGGAGCTCAACTATTTAATCTGAGCCCTTGGATGTAATAAGGTTAGATTTATTTATTTTACTATTATAAAGAGAAAGAAAAATGTTTGATAAGGGTTTGCTAGCTTAAATGCACCCTAATAAAGAGAAGTAAAAATGGTAGGATGAGTAGGTGGGTAAGTAGAAGAAAGGTTGCAGAAAGTGTGATGATTGACTAGGCAAAAGCACATTTATCATCTTTAAACATGTATTTCAAATGTGAATGGGCACTCAAGCATGCAAATGAATATCAAAGTCAATTAATTAATTTCCCTCATTCATTTCACCTTTTACTTAACTAATTTCCCACAATAAAGTTCAAAGTACTTAAAAACCTTAAGTTTGACTGGCTCAGAGCATTTCTCTGATTTTGGGAGGGACCAAACCCTCAATTCAATGACTTATAGGCAACAATTACTAAAACCCCCTCATAAACATTCATTCCCCCCTTCAATTCATTCATTTTTCATAATAATACTCTTTTCCTAAGGTTAAATTATTTTTACCTAGGAAAGATGTTCATTTCCCCACATAAATCATTTTCATATAAAAAACCCATCAAAGCACAATATCCTAAGTCTTTATGTGATTATTAGAAAGCATTAAAACACAAGATATCATATATTTGGGATATCGTACCCCTTTTCCACTTATTTGACTAAATTACTAATTTATTTATTAAATCCCTCATAAAAACATGTTTCCCGTATATATATTAACTCCCACAATATTAATTAATCCCACCCTAGTTTAATTATATAAACTAAGGTTTTCCTACCACAGACCCACCAAATAATCGATCTTCGATTAAGTTAGTTAAAAAACCCAATTAAAATCTTGCCCGATACCTTAACCCTTGCCTTAATCTCGCATTAAACCAAAACTGATGCACTTAAACACCGTCGGGCCCCCTGATTGCCTTCCGTGCAACTCCATCGTCCGACCACCAGACGATCTTTCCCCTCACCATATGATGACCCATGTTGATTTCGGAAGGGCCCGAAATCTGAACATTACCCACCTGAAAAGGGTTGTTTTCCGCTGGCACCCAGAGGCGACATGGTGCTCAATGTATGGAATCGAGCGGCCTCGCCCCAATACTGCTAAGCACCCAAAAGCTATTCGAAGCAAACCACTTACCGCTAGCTCACTACACGCCAAAAAATCCACTGTTCACCATGTTACATGACAAATGACCATTATACACCCATACCCACCAAATTGACTTTCGCACATAAAGCCAAAAAAGCCCCAAATTATTGTTTTTATCGTTTTTTAAATTGGAAACTTCCATGCACGCACCTACAAACATCAAAAGTTGTCAACCCACATACAATTGCACCCTGAAGATGCCATAAAGCTCCTAGATTGCCTTCCAGCCTGCTTGAAGATTTTTTGACAGTTCAAAATTTCCAGTCACCTAGTTCAGACCCAATTTTGTTCAATTCCAGGTAATTAAGCTAGAATCCATTGAAAACCCTATCAATTTCTAAACCAGTCACTAAGTTTTCTTAATTGAAATTAAAGAGAAACTCTAATAACTTAAAACCCACCCATAATTGAACCACCATTGCCCTAAAATACTGAGACTTACCTCCCCCATTCTCAAATCCACAAGAATTGAGAATGGCTACCCCAATTGCCATGGATGTCAAATGAATTTCCACTCCTCACTTGGACTTGGACCACCTTCCCATTGCTGATAAATATTTCCAATTCAAGGACACCTCTGTCCTTGAATCCCCTCTTAAACTATACTGCCGATATAGAGATCAATACCTGAATCACACTGGTAAAATTGGTCCTTGGGAGTCCAATCTAGCCAAGTACCAATTCCCTGAAGTTCATATTTTCCCATAAATTGTCCACTACTACCATGCAAACTATATCCCCAGCTAGAGAGCAGTGATGTCCCCAAACAAGACTGTACTTTTCACCATCACTATTGAATCAATAAATGAAATGTTGCAACTTCAACCAGTGCAAAATCTAACCCCTATTTCAATTAGAGACCTATTAGACCAATTCCCCAAGCTTACCACTGCAAAACATGTTGAGATGTTCCAAACCTTCATCAAGGAGGAAAAGCATATCCCAAAGGATCCTCCTCCATATGTGGCCACCATATTCTCCCAATTTGGTTAGGACATTGTAGTAATGATTTCTAGTGTCTTAAGTTACACCACTAGTGAAAATATAGATGAAATCATCCTAGCTTTCTGTTGTGGCCAGCAACAACCCCCCTTCTTATTTAGTTTTATCACTAATACTGAGTAAGTGGGGACCCTTATTCAAAAATTTAAAAAATTCGATTAATGCTTGTATTTCGTTTTTTCAATAAAACTTACTATCATAAACTTAGGAGAATACTCTCGAAAAATCTAAAAAGACTTAAGTTTTATGATAAGTTAGAATAAAATCATTCCTTAAAGTGCATCGCATCGCAAAAAGGGTAATAGAATCCTTCCTACGAGCGGAATTCTAAGATTGCGAAATAGTGATGCAAAATCATGCATCAAAAGACCTTCATCGGATCGCATCCCTCGAATATCACTTAAGTTGAAATGCCTCAAACAACTGATATGTGATGGCACATGTCGCAAATCACATTTCACAGAAAACATATTAATGGATGATTGTCATATGCTACAAACTAGCAATATTGCGATTCCGCGATTCTGCGATATTGCGAAGCAAATCGCAAAATCGCCTTATCGCAAATCTTCAAGGCTCGTTGTTTGAAAAAGATTTTTCCATAAACTAAGGCCCAATTATGCATGTTAATGTTAATCAATGAGTTAGTGGGCAATCATTAATGAAATATGGTTTTGATCTGATCGAGGAACCATTTCACGTAAGGTGGTATATTTTATATGTTTTCCGCATTTAAAGTTTTATCATTATTCTTGCCTCAATTGTAAATTGCAGGAGCAAAGAGCAGAGAATTATACATAGCAGTGTTAATAATATTATGGGAAAGAAGGGTAAAGCTTCGAGTTCTAAAGATAAAGAATTGACGCCCTTGTACACAGACACCACTTGTAACAAAGATGCTGGTATTACTACTTGGGAGAGCATGTACAGTCTACTCGAGGAAGAAAATCCCAAGGTAATGGAGGTTACAGCTACTACAGGCTCACACGGGTCTTTTGAGGCATCTATTATAGAACTAGTATGTTCATTCTTGCATAGAATAGCGGCGAGGCCCAAAATTATTCCACATATGGAAATGGTCAAATGGGTACTGGATAATGTTGATATCATGGATAGAGAAATTAAAGCTCAAAACCATGAACTCACGGAGTCATTATTTTCACAAAATTTGAGCTTTATATACTCTAAAAAAAAGTGTGCAAGAGGCAAAAATCGCACCAGGGAAGCCCAGATCAAGAAACAAGGGTTTCCAATGTGTGATTAGTGCATCGCTGGACAAAACCCCTCGAGATGGAAAGCCTGTAATCACTCAGTCGCCTGTAAACCTAGAAATTTGTAGGAAAAATACTATAGTCGAAAACCAAAACTTGAACTCTAAAACCAGTGGTATTTATCAGAGATATCCTCAAGTGATATGTAGATATGTACAACAACTATAGACAAGTTGGAGACAGAAGGCCCGAGAAAGTGTAGAATCCATCAAAAGATTAACTAAGTTGAATTGGGATTCTTACTGGATGTCTTTAGTAAAACCACACAAACAATGCATGACTCTCAAATGTATCATCAATTCTGCCGAGAAGATGGCGCGAGCTCTTACCGATTCCATTTTCACAGGACAACTACAACCGGAAGTCGGCCAACCAACTCTCCTCAAGCAAATGTTGAATGCTTGTGATTACAAGGAACAGATACACAAATAGTTAGTTGTTAATTTTAGTTTTAGATTTAGTTTTAATTTTAATTTTGCTTTATTTTTTCCTGAAATAAGGATGTTCATTTAAACCGCATCCTACATTTTTGTAATAAATTATTTTTTAGATTTAGTTAGTAGTATTTAAACCCTTCTCATGCATTTAGAGAAGGGTCTTGAAATTTGTCAAAAACTTGTCCTCAGAACATGCACTTTTGCACCCTCCGAAGAGGTTTCGATGAATGAATGGAATAGGATTTATTGATATCTACATTTAATATCTACTACTGATGTTGCACTTTTGTACCCTTGGTAGATGTTGGATTAAGAAGAGATAAATCATTATTGCTTGAAGCTCATGAGTAGAACTACTTATAAATGGTAATTTTATTTCTTAACAATTTCTGCCTATGTGTTAAGGTGATATTCATGTTAAGTTATTTATATATGAATGCATGAATGCTTGAGTTATCATTTGGCACTTTTGTACAGTGATAGCTATTTATTTATGTTTAATATATGAGTAGCTTATTATGCGATATGTTTTTCACAATTGTTTCGTCTAACGTTTTATACGAAATGGTTTATCTTCATTGAATTATTTTCTCATAGCAGTTGAATGATCGTTATTACTAATTATTATTTGAAACCATTTTAGATCGCATAACGGAGAGATTACATCCCGGGTTAGTTTAGAATTAGATATTTCTACTCATTAGAATATAATTGCATATTGTTAGATTAGATTTAGAATAAAATCATTTTACTTAGGAATTATTAGAAAAGAAATATCAATTGTCAACACAAACACACATTCATTGGGAAACTGGTCCCATATCCCCAGTCGGACCCACTATACCAAACGGAAAAGGAGCTGCTAACCAAGGTCCGGACTAGGTGGGTATCCCCCTTGTTGTAGACCCGACTTTTGGAGATTCAACATATTTGGCACTAGAAGGAGGGCCCCGAACTGTGAATGGAATGTAAGTGTAAATCTAAATACCATTCTGAGAGTAAATCGCCCTCATAATCTCCCCTGACTTCTCCATCGCACTTAGAGTCTTTAAATCTTAAGCAAGAAGTCGAAAAAACAACAACCACTGCCACAAACCCTGACATTTCAAAGAAATCTACTATTGAACCTCCTAAAGTTTAATATTTGATTCATAAACTTCAATGATTTTCTATATCACCTCAAATATCTGATAAATCTCAAGGCAGTGTGACTTCGCAGTATAACCCTGCTTATCCTCTTACTAGATTAAAGTGCAAAAAGTTTGGTATTGAGCCAACCGAGTTACCTCTACCTACAAGGAAGAGAGAAAGGAAATCACCCAAAGGGTCGTCGTCATCATCCATCTCAACCTATCCACCGTGAAGTCAATCATCCACCCCTCCACTTCAGATTATTGTCCACCAGTCCACTGGAACTTCAACATCTCCTCCTCAATCATCTGGAACTCTAATATCCTCATTTTCCCAACTGTAGGGATCATCTTCTGCGCTTTCCTCTATTAGTAGTTCAGCAATGGCCCAGTCTCCATGGAATAACCCAGGGGCAGTCTTAATGCCTACGCCCTTGAGTCAATTACTAGCCCACCTTGAAAAATGGTTGCCTAAGTTTAATCCTGAAGCAAGCATGCTAGCGGAAGAACATATAAACAACTTTATGTTATCTATAAAGCTCAATGGAGTTACTAATGAAAATGCTATCGTCTGAATCTTTCCTTACACTCTGCAAGGAGCAGACGAATCACGGTATTTTTCATTACCATCTGGATCTATCACTAGTTGGGATATCTTCCAGGAACAATTCTTAACTAAGTTCGGTGATGACAGGTCTACAGCGACACTGATCAATGACATGTCTAACCTTAGGACTGAGCCAAAGGAACCTATCAAATATTTTAACTCATGTTTCAATAAACCGTTGAACAAAATTCCTACTACTTCTAAGCCTAGTGAAGAAGTGCGAAGTGAATGGTACATCTCTGCTTTACCATCAAACATAGCAATCTTTGTTGATAAAGCTAATAAAACAACTTTAGCTGATAATATGAAGGAAGCAATAGCGGTAGAGAAACATATCATAGCACTAGAAAAGAAAAACGTCGTTGATGAACGAAAATCTAAGAAGGTTACTTTTAAGGAAAATCCCAAGAAAAAACAATCGAAAGATCCATTTGATTTATAAGGATTGTAGAAAGTTTTGAAAACCATGTCTAACGAAATGGTTGACATTAAAAAACAAGTAGCAGAGATTTCTTCTAAAAAGTTGTACAAGCCTTATAGAAGAAACCCTTCAACTGATTCACAGCCTCCCAACGCTATTACAAATGCTGAATCAAAAGAAGAAGAAGAGGAAATTGTTACCGAAGAGCTTAGCGATGAAGAAGAAGTTGTAGAGGTACAAGGTATGTGGGATTTCATCCTCCCGGATGAAGAGGATCAAGAGGCATCATCAGTCAGTACTAGAAGTAGAAATCAACTCGATCCTCCTCAACCTACCCCTAAGCCAAAGAGCACAAGCTCAATGCCTAAGGATAAAATCGTAGCAAAGAAGACATCATCCAAAACGACTCAAACCAGCCCAGTCCAAACAGATTCACCAACTCCATCTAAAACATTGATTGTTTCAGATGAAATGGAGAATAATATCATAGAAGACATGAAGGACTAGGCTTAACATCACTTTTTATGAATTGAGCAAGTTAAAATATCAGCAAAAGGTACTTTTGAAAGAATTACATGCAGTACCAGTTTTGCCTCTGCCCACCGCTGTAATCTCGCAAGATTCTAATGAGATGGGAAGACATCCAAATAATGTGACTAATAAAGTTGATCCAAACAATATCACTTTAATTGGAGGAAGGTCTAGATCTCATACTCCCCCATTCCTTCTTACTTATGAAGTTTTCAACAAAAGTTTGCATAATTGTTTAGTTGATTCTGGAGCTTCATCTAATATCTTACCTAAACCTATATGTGCAAAGTTGAATTTTCAACCTCAGAAATCTGTCGTACGCATAGTTCAGCTAGATCAGTCACAAGTTGAGGTGATTGGCGAATTAAATCAGGTTACCATAAGGCTATCATCTAATACAAAGGTATGTCAAGTTATCGACATTTTAGTTGCAAATATTCCATAATTTTATGGCCTAATTCTCATCAGAGATTGGTCAGAAAAACTTCATGGATACTTTGCAACCAATTGGTCGCACATGTGGCTCCCTTACAACGGTAAACCAAATCAAACAAAGGTTGAGCGAGAAAAACATCAGAAATACATAGTAATAGAATTGGAAGGAGAAAATTAGCCTGTAGCACACAACAAAAATATTATTGCCAGCTATTCTGTTGATTCTTTCTTAGGAAATTTTAATGCTCATACTTCACCTTGCTTAGAACATTCTGTTTTATCTCAAGTAGAAATTTTTTCTTAAACATATAGTTCTAAATGTATTAATTTTATAGATAGTCCTGTAAATAAATCTTTATTTTGGAAGTTATCTTTTGACAGTTCTAAGTCTAACGAGGGAGTTGGAGCAGGATGCGTATTAATTAGTCCAGAGGGAAATAAAATTATGCTAACTTGTAGACTCAAGTTCGATTGCACCAATAACACTGCAGAATACGAGACTTTAGTCCAAGGATTATACAAAGCAAACGGATTAGACATCAAATATCTACAAGTCTTCGGAGATTCTGAAATTGTTATCAGAAAAGTATGGAACACTATACCTTGTCTATCAGGTAATTTAAAGCATTACCCATCTTTGGTTCAAGATCTGACTGAACATTTTATAGCATTCAATATTTCATTGATTCCCAGACTCCAGAATGCTAGTGCTAACCTCTTATCAAACATAGCTTCCAAGCTCATTCCCTCAGAAGACTATAGCCCTGATAGATTTTTAATCGAATTAATCTTTAGACCCTCGATTCCTGATAACATTACCAATTGGAGAATTTTCAACAATGATCCTAATATTGTAAGCTTCCTCACATCTGAGGGATCCTACACCAATCAGATAAATGATGAGGACCAACATGACAAACAATTGCAACAAGATAGCACTAATAATGCTATTCCAAAGCTAGTAGTCAAATTAGAAGACCTATATGATTTGAAATATTGATTCAAAAGATCTACCAATTCAAAACTTCAAAGTTCAGCTCTAAACTATGAATTAGTAAATCTAGGAACTAATACTAAGCCGCAAAACATCAACCTAGGCCTTGGCTTAGCTCCTAAAGAAAAATTAGCGTATGTTCGTCTCTTAAAACAATACAAAAGTGTATTTTCCTAGAACTACGATGAACTTAATATTTACAAAACTTCTATTATCCAACATACTATCCCAATGATAAACGATGAAAAACTTGTCCAGCAAAAGCTGAGAAAGATCCATCCTAATCTAGAAAACCAAATCAAATCTGAGCTCAGTAAGTTATTGAAAGCCAAAATCATTTTTCCTGTTCGACATTCTAATTGGGTTTCCAACATGGTTCCCATTAGAAATAAGAATGGAGACATTAGAATTTTCATTGACTTTCAAAATATTAACAAGGTCTGCCAAAAAGATAATTTTCCTTTGCCTCCCATGGAGCAAATATTACAAGCAGTTGCAAGATCAGAATTAATGTCCTTCTTGGATGGTTTCTCTAGCTACAACCAAGTGTTGGTCTACCTCGATGATCAATTAAAAACCACATTCAGAACCAAATGTGGACTTATGCATATCAAAAGATGCCTTTTGGTCTAATCAACGTTGCTTCCACTTTTCAAAGGGCCATGGACATCACATTTAAGGGATTAATAAACAAATCAATAGTGATCTACTTGGATGATATAACTGTATATTCCATGAAGTGAGGCAATCATCTAAGAGATTTAAAACAGATCTTCCAATGTTGTCAAAGGTATGGAATTTCACTTAACCCAAAAAAGTCCTTTTTTGCATTAAGTGAAGGAAAACATCTTGGATTCATGGTGTCAAAATCTAGAATCCATATTCATCCCAACAGAATCAAGGAGATTTTAGAAATACCCTCGCCTCACAACAAGAAAGCTATGCAATCTTTCCTTGGCCAGATTAATTTTGTAAAGAGATTTGTTCCAGATTTTTCAAGAATTGTATCTCCTTTACAAGTAATGATTAAAAAGAACTCAATATTCAAATGGGACCAAGATGAATATGAAGCATTCAATTTGATTAAACAAGCGATTGTTAATGCTCCATCTTTAGCAACTTCAAATTTTTCTGATCCTTTCATTTTATATACATTTTCCTCTGATAGATCATATGCTGCGATACTCACTCAAGCAAATCAAGACAAGGCAGAAGCCCCAATTTCTTTTTTTAGTTCAAATCTACAGGGGGCTGAGTTAAATTATTCAGACGTAGAGAAACAAGCTTATGTTGTTTTCAAAGCGATTAAATATTTCAGACCCTTTCTACTTAAAACCTATACAAAAATCATAGTGTCGTTTCCAGCAGTAAGAAATATCTTAGTACAGAAAGATGTGGGTGAGAAAATAGCCAATCGAGTTACTGCCTTACAAGAATATGACATAGAAATCAAACGAGCAAGTATTGTAAAAGGTCAAGGCTTTTGCAAAATTCTGGCTGGAGCATCGCTTATTTCCGAAATACCATCTATAGAGATACAAATGTATGAGGTAAGCCTAAATGATGTTGAATCATTATACAATGATATCATCTTTTATCTAAAGAACATATATGCTCCTTCAAACCGTGATTATATAAAGAAAAGAGCTCTAAGGTTGAAGGCTAAGCAATATCAGCTCGTGAGCGATGTACTTTTTAGGATAAATTATGATTTTTTTCTCCTTAGATGTCTTGAGAAATATGAAGCTGAAAAGGTGTTGCAGGAACTCCACGATGGACTAACAGGTGGACATTATGTTGGAGATGCTACTATACATAAAATCCTCTGTGCAGGATATTACTGGCCCAAATTATTCAAAGACGCACATAGCTACGTAAGGAAATGTCAAGTTTGTCAAACTGATGCTCGGAAACAAAAGAAACCATCGTTACCTTTGCAACCAATCAACATTGAATAGCCTTTTGATCAATGCGATTGGATATAATAGGTGAGATCATTCCTCATTCTTCTAAATAGCATAGGCATATCCTTACAGCTACAGATTATTTTACTAAATGGGTAGGCAGTTCCTCTCAAGGTAGCTAATGTTGAACACATCATTGATTTCATAGATTAGTTCATAATCACCAAGTTTGGTTTACCCTCTGCTTTAATGTTTGATAATATCATATTTTTCTGGCAATGCTATGACTGAATTTGTACTCAAATACTCTTCCAATTATTACCCATAGGGGAATGGATTAGCTTAATCTACGAATAAAAACTTAATCAGAATCATTAAGCGAACCATTGATCAAACTCACAAAAATTGGCACAAGTCTTTAATATGTGCTTTAATATGGGCAGACCGAATAACGTAGAAAGCCTCCATTGGCACTTCTCCCTTTAATTTAGTTTATGGGAAAGAAGTGGCTCTTCCAACTCATCTAGCAATCCCCTCTTTTGCCTTAGTTCAATATATCGAAGAAGCACCAACTTCTTCCTTACAACTAAGGCAACTAGAAATACTTAAGCTAGAAGAACGACGAGAACAAGCTAAAATAACTCATGCTCATCACCAAGCATTAGTAAAAGCTTCTTTTGATTCAAACATGATATCTAGAAAGGACTTTCAAGTGGGAGATCTAGTTTTAAAATGAGACAAGGCTCATGAGGAAAAGGGCAAACATATGAAATTTCAACGAATGTGACTTGGCCCTTTCCAAACTATAGAAGTCATAGGTCCATCTACTTTTATGTTACAAGATTTAACAGGAAAAAGAGAATCTTTACCTGTTAACGGGAGATCCTCAAAAAATACTTTCCATAGGAGATCACTCTTCTATTTTTGTAGGTTAATTTTTCCTTTATTTTTATAATAAGACCAGTTGTAAACGGTTACATTTGGAATTCATGAAAAAGACAAGTATTTCTTCTAGATTTTGTTTTTTCGCTTCTATAAATAGAATTGTTTTAGAAAATTGGTCATTATTATTCAAAGATATAGTCAAAGGCTATAACCCTAGATATGATACTAGTTTCAACCTTGTAAATTTTGATAAAAAACAACCTTTAGTGAGAATTCATTTTATATCATTCAAATGAAAGGTATCAATAACAAAACGAAGATTCTGTGTAGAAAAGCTCTTTCCAAAAACTCTACCATTGTTGTCGAGAGCTATTCTTAAGGAAACAATGATTTCCTCCCCACCTAGGGAATTACGAACTTCAAGGAATAATACAATGATACACTTTAAACTTAAAGAATAAGAGGTCTCATCACGAGCCGACTTATCATGATCATAGATATTATAGCTTGCTGACTTTGCCAAAACTGCATACCACAATAGGGCAATGACTCTAGATTGTTGCAATCAAAAGACAAGGGGTCTCTTCACGAGCAAGCTTATTCAGCAAACTTATAAATCAAGTGAATGGCACTGTCATAATTTGGCTACCAAACCAAGCCATTGTTCTTTAAGGATTAAAATAAAATGAAAGCAATAAGTGTGGATATGGATTTTTCTTTGAAAATTGTATATTTCTCCAAGTGGGATAAAGGATCAGTGCTAGGTAATAGGTAACCCTGTCGAAGCTATAAAAGCCTGCTGGTAGCAGAGGCTCTACCTACGACAAATGAGCATATTTAAAACTGATTTACAGAGAAGACTTTGTTTTTATCTTTATAAACCAAGTAGTGACTGATGTAGATACAATGACTAGCTTGAGGAGGTAAATAACCAAAGTTAACATAGAAGAAATAAACTATCATAGATAGCTAAAAGCATGATGTACTTTATCTTTCTATAATAAAGTTTGATTTTCTAAAAAATTTCTATTTTAGAAGTTTAGAAAATTCAAAAGAAAGGTAGAGATAACTGGTTCTTCCAAGTGAATCGCCAATTGTTGTGGCCAGCAACAACCCCCCTTCTTATTTAGTTTTATCACTAATAATAAATAACTAGGGACTCTTATTCAAAAATTTAAAAAAATCGATTAATACTTGTATTTCCTTTTTTCAATAAAACTTACTATCATAAACTTAGTAGAATACTCTCGAAAAATCTCAAAAGACTTTAGTTTTATGATAAGTTAGAATAAAATCATTCCTTAAAGCGCGTCGCATCACAAAAAGTGTAATAGAAGCCTTCCTACAAGCGGAATTCTAAGATTGTGAAATCATGATGCAAAATCATGCATCAAAAGACCCTCATTGCATCACATCCCTCGAATATCACTTAAGCTAAAATGCCTCAAACTGTTGATATGCGATGGCACATGTCGCAAATCGTATTTCATAGAAAACACATTAATGGATGATTTTCATACGCTACAAACTAGTGATATTGTTATTCCGCGATTCTGTGATATTGCGATCTGCGATATTGCGAAGCAAATTGCAAAATCGCCTTATCGCAGATCTTCAGGGCTCGTTGTTCGAAAAAGCTTTTTCCATAAACCATGGCCTGGTTATGCACTTTAATGTTAATTAATGAGTTAGTTGGAAATCATTAATGAAATATGGTTTTGATCTAATCGAGGAGCCATTTCACGTAAGGTGGTATATTTTATATGATTTCTGCATTTAGAGCTTTCCCATCACCTTTTTCTTATCAATATTCTTGCCTCATTTGTAAACTGCAGGAGCAAAGAGCAGAGAAGTATACATAGCAGTGTTAAGAACATTATGGGAAAGAAGGGTAAAGCTCCGATTTCTGAAGATAAAGAAATGACGCCCTTGTACACAGACACCACCTGTAACAAAGATGTCGGTATTACTACTTGGGAGAGCATGTAGAGTTTACTCGAGGAAGAAAATCCCAAGGTAATGGAGGTTACAGCTACTACAAGCTCACACGAGTCTTTTGAGGCGTCTATTATAGGACTAGCATGTTCGTTCTTGCATAGGATAGCGGCATGGCCCAAAATTCTTCCACATACGGACATGGTCAAATGGGTATTGGATAATGTTGATATCACGGATAGAAAAATTAAAGCTCAGAACCATGAACTGAGTTTTCACAAAATTTAAGCTTTATATCCTCTAACAAAACGCGTGCAAGAGGCGAAAATCGCACCAGGGAAGCCCAGATCAAGAAATGGAGGTAGTTTCTGATGCGTGATTCGTGCTAGGCTGGACAAAACCCCTCAATATGGAAAGCCTCTAATCAGCCAGTCACCTGTAAACCCGAAAATTTGTAGGAAAAATTACTAGAGGTGAAAAGCAAAATTTGAATTCTAAAACTAGTGGTATTTATCATAGATATCCTCAAGTGATATGTAGATATGTACAACAACTACAGACAAGCTGGAGACAGAAGGCCCGAGAAAGGTTAGAATCCATCAAAAGATTAGCTAAGTTGAATTCGGATTCTTACTAGACGTATTTAGTAAAACCACACAACCAGTGCATGAATCTCAAATGTATCATCAATTCTGCTGAGAAGATGGCGCCAACTCTTACCGATTCCTTTTTCGCAGGACAGCTAAAGTTGGAAGTCGGCCAGCCAACTCTCCTCAAGTAAATGCTGAATGCTTGCGATTACAAGGAACAGATACAAAAATAGTTAGTTGTTAATTTTAGTTTTAGATTTAGTTTTAGTTTTAGTTTTAATTTTGCTTTATTTTTGCCTGAAATAAGGACGGTCACTTAAACCACATCCTGCATTTTTGTAATAAATTATTTTTAGATTTAGTTAGTAGTATTTAAACCCTTCTCATGCATTTAGAGAAGGGTCCTGAAATTTGTCAAAAACTTGTCCTCAGAACATGCACTTTTGCACCCTCAGTGGAGGTTTTGATGAATGAATGGAACAAGATTTATTGATATCTGCATTTAATATCTACTACTGATGTTGCACTTTTGTACTCTTGGTGGATGTTGGATTAAGAAGAGATAAATCATTATTGCTTGAAGCTCATGAGTAGAACTAGTTATAAATGGTACTTTTATCTCTTAACTATTTCTACCTATGTGTTAAGGTGATATTCATGTTCATTTATTTATATATGAATGCGTGAATTCTTGAGTTAACAGTTGGCACTTTTGTACGGTGATGACTATTTATTTATGTTTAATATATGAGTATCTTATTATGCGATATGTTTTTCACAATTGTTTCGTCTAACTTTTGAATTCTTTTCTCATAGCAGTTGAATGATCTTTATTACCAATTGTTATGTGAAACCATTTTAGATCGCACAAAGGAGAGATTACATCCTGGGTTAGTTTAGAATTAGATATTTCTGCTCATTAGAATATAATTGCATATTGTTAGATTAGATTTAGAATAAAAGCATTTTACTTGGGAATTATTAGAAAAGAAATATCAATTCTCAAGACACACACACATTTATTGGGAAACTGGTTCCATATCCCCAGTCGGACCCACTATACCAAACGAAGAATGAGCTACTAACCAAGGTCCGGACCGGGTGGGTATCCCCTTGTTGTAGACTCGATTTTTGGGGCTTCAACACTTTCATGTCCATCTTTACTCCAAGACAACCTCTTGCTGTCATTTATGATTATGCCAAGTTTATCGCTGATAGGATGCATGACCAATTTCTAAGGATGAGTAATGGGAGATTCTTTAAGTATTCCTCTATCTTTTATCAGCTCTTTTTATACTAACAAGTTGATAAGTTCCCATTTACTCTCCAGAAGCTTGATACAAAGGGTCACCCTAGATCGGTGATTTTCTAGATGCCATTGTTCGATAAATGTGATTATCCATATCCATATACAAACTTCATAGACCTATTTGTACATCCCATTTTTGACAATGCTACTAGGAAGCCCTCCTCCAAGAATCAGTTCAAATATAAGGAGGATCCTACAACTCTTTCAACACCACAAAGTGGGGGATTGGTACTTGTACCAAAACCACATTGAAATTAGGATTTATGGTTGTGAGTTGGCCCCATATAAACTACCCAGATACCGCCCAATGAGGTTATTTTCTCTGAAGCACTACAGGCATATCATCAATTCAGATGAGGTATATTTTGTCAAAGCCAAAAAGAAGGTCCAGCTCAAAATCAAACATCAACTAGGCCCCTTTGTGTGTAGTAGCCAAGAAGCTGGAAAGGAAGCAAAGAAAATCATTCAGAGAATAAATCTAAAATAGAGCTTCATATTGAGATATGATCCCTTGGACTTCATCTGCAACAGAAGACAAAAAAACAAGAAGGCTCCTTATATACATCACAAAATCCCTGAAATAGAAAAATATGCTAATCAATTGGAGTGGGTGGAAAACAATTTAGAGGACAGGGATAGTACTAAAGTGGTTATGGAAAACACACTCATTGATCTACAGAAATAGCTCTATCAAGGTTCTTTCCTGCATGTAGCAGGTGAATGACAAGCACAAGGAGAATCAAAGGCACAAAGTGAATCACATGTAGAAGAAGAATCCTAGGTACAAGAAAAGTCAAAACAACCAGACCTACCAGAGGTGCTAACTATAGGTTTTAACCCCGTACAGAAATTACCTACATACAAATTCTAAAACACTAAAAATAAACAATGTGAGAGCATAAGACATAAAACACATATACATAGAGATTTTCCCCTGGATCCCAAAATGAGGACTACCAACTTGATTTTTCATTATCTTCCTTTCAATGTTATAATACATATTTATACATGCCGAAACA
>APFE030787233.1:142433-174463 GCA_000404065.3 Pinus taeda
ATGTTGACAGGTAATATACCCTCCCTCTCAACCACCAAGTCTCCATCAATTACCTTGTTGCTCAAGGCTTTGCATGCATCTTGAATCTCAAGAGCATACAAGTTCTTGACCCGTGAACCAATCTGCTTCACCTGTCTAGTGATGATGTGTCTAAGGAAAACCTTTCCCTCTCCGAAGACTACATCATAGCCTTTGTCTTCCAGCATCGCAATCGAACAAGTTTCTCTTCAGTCCCAGTACATACTTGACATTGGTCAAGGTAATTCAAGATCCACGCTCCCTCTGAAAAATAACCATGCCTACACCTGAGACACTATACTTCTCATCATTACCCAATGCTATGAGTATCTGGAGATCTTTCTCCTCCAAAGTACTGAACAAACTCTTGTCACCAGTCATGTGGAAAGAAGCTCCACTATCAAGTAACCAACCAGTTCCCACCATGGATGAAACCATGCATGCGAAGAGCGTGAAATACAACTCAAACTGTAAAGCAAGTACCTCACCTTTAGATCCTTCGTCGGATCCCTTCTTGGATTTCTTCCTTCGAAAAATTGAGGCATAATGGCCCACCTCATGACAACGAAAGCATCACACTTTCTATTTTTCAACCTTTTTCCCATCATTGGAAGAAATAGATTCGGAAAGAGAAACATTCTCCTTCCCCTTCTTTGCCTTACTCACTAAGGCACAGTTCTCCTCATCATGCATAGATGAAGAACTATTTATGGTGCTCGATCTGATCTCCTCCTGCATCAAATCTAACCATAGTCATTCCCAATTTTGGCAGTTTCTCCCTTCCACTCACCGAGTCCCTATAGCTATGCCAGCTCTTAGGAAGGCCAAGGAGTGCTAAACTCACCATATCTTCATCATCGATAGCCACCCCCACACTTCCCAGCTCATCCCGGCATTGGGTGAACTTTGTGAGGTACTGGGGCATACTATCTCCATCCTCACACTTAGATGTTTCTGAGTTTAGCCTTGAGCGTAGTTCCACCAGCTAAAAACTTAACCGCTTCTAATCTAAAATTCGTGAAAACAAAGTATTTCTCGTACAAAGATTGATTGTATGGGCATTCACCAGATATATCGCCTTCCAAAAGAAGGATAAATCCAGAGGCTACCTGGCCCGATTACAGACTCTGCCTGAAGAAATAAAATGTAAACACTTTCTAAATAATAGATCCGATGATTAATCCTCGCTTTGATATCATGTAGAAATCTCTTCTACAATTCAACCAGCTCTGATACCATGTAGAAATTTTGAATAATATGACACATATTCACATATATTATCTCGATTATACACTATTTTATAATACATGCATAATACATAACCTCCTCTACATTGATCATCAATTTACAGAAGCAGAAACAATAACATGCGCACATAGAAGCATCAATCACACATATCAACACAATATTTTCCCGGGGAAAGCATCTCGCTAAAAACCCCAACTATCTGTATATTATATTGATTGAGAAAATGTAATAATACATAGTACAGTACTCTTCACAAGTATCCAGCACTATGTCCACTTGTTACACACAATACAACTCAAATCTAATCTCCAAATCTCCTCCGCTGCCTGCCTGCCTCCACTGCACAATACCTGCATGAGAATGATTGATAGTGGTTCAAGCAAAGTCGTATTTACTTTGAAAAATCATGTGATCCCAAGCTACGATTTCCCTTGGCCTCATTGTCATTACTCCATCCCATGCATGTGCAAATCTCATGCACAATTGATAGTCACAACTCACCCTTTCACTTACCTCTAACACCTGTCTCTGTTGAACTATCCATGCAATGAGTAACTGATGTATTCTTTAGTTTCTTTATGAGTTTATAATTAGTGAATTAATTAATAACTAATTCACACAACTCATAACTAGGTCTATTGGTTAGTTAGACTAAATACAACTAGTTCAACTAAGTCAAACTGAACACAACTCCATCAACTCCTGATCCAACTCCACAGAACTCAATCACTGAAGTCCTAACTGAAGTCCTCCATGCAATAGCTCAAGTAAACCCATAGGTGTTATAGACATTTTTGGGCACTTCAACCCCAATCATAAATGTCCATAAACTGAGGGCTCTTAAGTCCCTAAAAGTGTTGCTTCACTACCTAAAGGAACAAGGTCAATTGATTACATCATCTCCCAGAAGTTCTCCACTTAAAACTGCTCATAAATGGTCAAAATTGGACCATACTGAAAACCCAGTGCAGAGGGTGCGATGCATATCACCTTCCCAGTGTACAAGGTGTTATGCATACTAAATTGCTCCTCTGTAGGGTGTGATTGTCGGGAATGGACAAATGGCAGAGACAAAATGTGAGGTGGAAGATCATGGAATCTTCCAGAAGCTTCCCCTATGACACTTGCCTCTCTGTTTTCGACCAAGGATGAGTAAGAGATCATCATTCAAGTGGAAGTAGGAACTATTAGAGAGAGGACACTAATCAAGATCCCAGAAGATGACTCACCTCTCTGTAATCATCTATATATGGATCCCTCATCACAGAGATCCAGGGGCTGAAATTTTGTATCTTATAGAGAAGTGTTGTTGGTTTTCTGGTGTACATTCATAGTGTTGGGTGATCTAAGCTTTGCTTGAGGTGAAGAAGGGCTTCCTAGCTGGAGGATGATGCTGGGTCAGATCATATGGTTGTAATCCTCTTGCTACTTTTCATCTTAATAAAGCTATTCTTGTTTTCTTCCATATTCTTGTGTACTTGTTTATATATGCATTTATATGGTTAGGAAACATCTGATCCTGTGTTATTTATGAATATAGATCTTTGTTTCTTCGATAGTAGTATGTTGCTGTGATTCCACAAGTTCTTTTTGAAGCTGGGCAGACGAAGAAGAAGTTTCAAAGTTCTATCAAGAAGGAGAGGAAATCAAGCGTAAGACTCAGGTTGGTCTTCTTGGTTCTCCTCTTGTCTATTTTCATAAAAGAAAGCAATAGTAGACTTTACTTGTTTGTTTCTAAGATAGCCACCCATCTTAGTGGGAATAGCAGTATTCGAGTGGACACTATTCCCGGTAACATCTAGATACCCATTTTTGTAAGCAAACTCAACCAGTGGGAGATACTCTTCCCACTTTCGCTACTGATGCATAATGAACATCCTCAACATGTCTTCCAAAATCCTATTGAATATCTATGTTTGTCCATCTATCTGCTGATAATAAATTGTACTAAAGGCCAAATTTGTCCCTAAACCTACAAACAATTCTTCCTAGAACCTAGAGGTAAACTGAGTCCCTCTCTGACACAATCTTCTTTAGAACACCATGCAACCTCACTATATATATGATGAATAAATGGCTACCTCACTAGCTAAATTCGTAGACTTCATTGGAATAAAGTGAGCTACCTTTGTCAACTTGTCAATCAAAACCATAATAGAGTCATGTTGTCTAGAGGTACTCAACAAAATTGTAATGAAATCCATGGAAATGACCTCCCATTTCCACTATATAATTGGAATTGGCTATAGCAATCCACCTATATTCTTACACTTTGCTTTTACATGTTGACAGTCCAAACATCTAGCCACAAAATCTACCACTTCTTTCTTCAAATTTGGCCAGTAGTAGAACTTTTTCACAACCGTCAATGTCTTTTGATATCCTGGGTGGCCAAAATATGGTTTAGCATGAATTTCCCTAAAGATAAGCTTCTTGAGCTCACTATTGTCTGGCACATAGATCTTGTCCCTAAATCTCACCAAAACATATACTGTGAGATGATAGTACACATCCTATTCACCTGTATCTTGTTGCCATAATCTGTGCCTAAGTTGTTGGTACTTGTCATCCTACTAGCCTACCTACAATATTTGATCTTGTTAATCTATCACATATGATATCATAGATGCTACATGATTTACTTGTACTCTTATGCTAAGAGGATTTGTAACCCCATTTTCTTTACCCTTGATGTACCTAATCTTGAAGTCAAACTCATTGATCGTCGCTAACAATTTAGCTTGCATGGCATTTAGATTTGGTTGGTCAAATAGGTACCTCAACCCACTATGATCGCTTATCAATACAAAGCTCTTGCTAAGAAGATATTGTATCCACATTTTTAATGCATGGATGATCGCTACCAACTCAAGATCATGCTAACATAATTATGCTTGTGCTCATTCAATTTCCTTGATTCAATAAACACTACATGTCATTCTTGCATTAGAACCCCACCAAGTCCTTTATGGCAAGCATATGTACACACCAAAAACTCTTTGTTAACATCTACAATCTTTAGAACTGAAGCATTTGTAAGCAACTGCTTCAAATACTCAAAACTAGCTGCACATTCTTCTGTCCATTTAAATTTCTTACCTTTTCGATACAAGGATGTAATAGGATAGGAAATCCATGGAAATATCCTAATGAACCTCCTACAATAGCATGCTAATCCCATGAATCATATGATCTCATCCACATTCCTAGGATTTTCCCATTCCATGATAGCTCTTATCTTTTCCAGATCCACTGCTATGCCTTCCTTGGAAATTGCATGCCCCAAGTAATGTACCTTTGTCTGAAATAAATTGCATTTATAAATTTTGGCATACAATTGATGCACCCTTAGCAATCTCAACACTGCTTCTAAATGTTTAGCATGATCTTCCTCATTCTTAGAATATATCAATATATCATTAATGAATTCAATAAAAAACTTGCCCAGATAAAGACACAATACACTATTCATCAAACACATAAAAGTAGCTGGAGCATTAGTCAAACTGAAAGGAACTACAATAAACTCATAATTCCCATAACTCATCAGGAATGCAGTCATGTAAATATTGTCTTCTTTGATGTGTACCTAATGGTATCCTGATCTCATATCAATCTTCGAGAACACCGCTACTCCCTTCAACTAGTCAAACAAGTCATCAATCATTGGAAATGGATACCTATTCTTGATGGTCACCTTGTTCAACTACCTAAAATCAATGCATAACCTGAGAGTACCATCCTTCTTATTGATAAGCCATGTTTCCTTTTGATCTACCTTTAAGCGTATAAGTTGTTCTTGAAGGAACCTTTCTTTGATATCAATTGTTAGAAAGAGTGTTAATACTGGGGGGAGGGGGGGTGCAGGGGGGGAATCGATATTACGGATACTTCAAAATTTTGTTTCAATTTATATACAACATTCAATCTTGGAAACCATCCATATAATCATGAGAAACATATCATGTGGCAGCAATATAAAATCAACACTTAAACACATACACCATGAGCATCATACACATGAACATTGAGGTTTAATGTGGAAACCCTTCCAGGAGAAAAACCACCAACGCTTGTTTGTTATTATGATGTAAATAAGAGCTTCTATATTACATAAACGTTTTTCTATGAGCCACTACTCATCAGAAGCACCAACTCCTTTTGATTGTTTGCTAGAACCCACTAGTAGGAAGCACCAATTCCCTTGCTTTTGAGACACCTAATCAGCTTACCAGAAGTACCAACTTCATGGATTTGTTGCAAGCACCAACTTGCAACCCCTTGGATTTATGCAAGCACCAATTTGTAGGAGGCACCAAAACCCAAGCTTTCTTCATATATCCACTCAGATGGAAGCACCAATTCCCTATATGTAAGATCTGGCCCACACTCAATAAGGAACTTTATTTCCCACTGTAAATGTAGCCTCTCTACCTATTTTTAGCTCTTTTTTCTCCTTTGCAACCTTCTATTTATTTAGCCCACACACGAGGGCTTCACTCAATGAACCTATGACATAACATGTGTGTTTTTGGCATACTAAAGAATACCCTTAATTTTAGTACATATTAGAAAATACCTCTAAAAATCACTTTATTTAACCCTCTATCAATACAAACCAAATAAACCTTCCCAATTTAGAAAACCCCTACTTTCACTAGATATTATATGTATCATTTTTTTCATTAACATTTTTTATACCCTTTATATTCTTTCATTAGGTTTGAGCTCCAATTTTTATAGATATCATATAAAAACCATTTACCCCCTATTATACGCTCAATATAATAAGTCATTGTATGGTATTGCTCCCCTATTGAATCCCACGTGGGCCCATGCACCACTCTCTTTTCACACTACAACAACTCCCTATTCTTGGTTGTCATTCATTAGGAACATAGTATCTCTTAGCCTTCAACACTTCAACAACATACATTAGCTCAGCCATTTTTGTTCCACAAGCTCTCTCAGCCTATCATAACAACACATGCACACTCTGGACCTCCATTTCTGCATAAGCACACTTTGGGCCTCCATTTTTGCATAGGCACACTCTTGACGTCTCTCTGTTGCAATGGAACACTTGACATTCTCTCAGCAGTGAACTCACATGTAGAGAGATTTCGACTTAGCTAGCTCAACTATGTTGTAATCCCAAATTGCACAATTCAATCCTCGGTTTTGTTTCACTGCAACAAATTGATTGAAGATGTCTCTGTGACATCTGCACTGCCCAAGGGCGTGCACCATCATGGATACCCATTCTACATAGGACAAGTCTAGCTGTTGAATCTCATAACTACAACAAGGCTCCCCATTCTATTGTTCCATCAAATGGCTTGGCCACTATAGATTAATTGATCTCTGAGAATGGGCTTTGTTCACTCAACCACTGCAGTCACATTAAATCATAGAATGAGCACCTAATCATTTCTCCTTACTAAGAATAAATTCTGAGTGAAAACTGTGCACTTCAGCAAGGCTCTCAATATTCATTAATTTGATCACCGTGCTTAGATTGCACTTTAGGCATGGCTATTTTGGTATGTGATCATAATTTCACCTAGCCATATTTTCCATTTAATTATTTATTGCATGCAAGAAATCTCATAGATGACACATCCATATTGAGGAAAAATTCTCCATTTAAATCTAACTCTCATTTAGATCCGTGTGATGTGAGGAACACTCAGAATTGATATGTTTATATTTATCTAGACACTCCATTAATTTTCTCTATAAATTGTAGTCCTCTCTATCTTAGTCTCCTGCCTTCGACAATCACCATTGGCTCCATTAATTCCTTTGTGCAATCATGGTCCTTTCTTTCTTGTATGAATACTTATCAATAATTGTGTTTGATTTTAATTATCAAATTTTACTGCCGAGTTGTTTTCATGCTTAGAGGCACTAATGTCTTAACCAGTTGTTGACTCATCCATGCCTACATAATCAAATCATGTCAAATAACCCAAGAGTTGTCGACTCATTCCAACCATTAAACATATGTCACTACCTCAGAACATGAAAATTCTTTAAAATGAATTTCATACACCTTATGGGCTATCTTCATTATGGGTTCTGTCAATTGATAGTTCCTTCAATTGTTTTTCCTCCTAATTGGCCCACTTTCCACTAGGTTACATATACATATACCCTTATTGAGTTGGATCCATGATGCCCTGGTCTCTTTTTAATATTGCTCCTTAAGGTCTTACAGGCTTGTGGGGTTCTAGTCTGGCCCACTTTTGTGCACCACTGACAATGCCTTATCACTTTTCCCTTGGTGCCTTTACTTGTTTTCTATCATAGGATCAGGCGTTATACCCTCTTGCTAGGCCTCTAGGCACTAAACCTATTTGCTGGCTTGTAGGGGTTAAATTTCCCTTATAACCTTCTGCACCCGTAATTCTTTGTTGTAGGTATGACCTCATGCTAGTGCTTAGCCCGTAGCCCTCTTTCAAAAACCTTTGGGTTCCTCTTAGTAGGCTATGTTGTAAGGTTTGGTTCTCCCACTATAATAAGAAGCAATAATATCACACCCGGGATAACCCCCTATCCACCTGTCAACCTCTTATAATTAGAACTTCCACTAGTTGGCCCCACTGGAAACACCTCACACTCAACTACGATTATTTCTAGGCTTTCATCATTATGGGAAATATCTGTTACAAGTTTTGTTGATTGATGGTTTGTCAATTGTCATTCTCTACTAGCCCGACTCCATGCTATCCCAAATTAGTTAGTAATAAAGTTCCAAGCTCTAGGATTTTGGGCTTCCAGGTATCTAGGCTTTCGGGTTTTCTAGCTTCTTAGCTTTTGGTCATTGTTCCTACTAGCATATCTCAAAACTATCATGTATCACTTATAAATAGAGTTTCAAGCTTCCGGGGTTCCTGGCTTCTAGGAACTACAACTCTGAATCTGGGGGTCCTTACTTTGAATTGCAATAAATTTTTATCTTGGAGGCCATTTACAGTCTTCAACATACCATTGGAAAGTTATTTCTAAGCCCTATCCAACTATGCCACTTCCATGAGCATATGAGATAAACATTTAAGGAAGAAATTCCATCAAATCCTGGAACTCCCACACATCATAGTCATCATATTATGGCTTCTCAAATAATCATGCTACTATTATGATGCTTTACAAGAGACTACAACAACCACGAGACTCCCCCTTAGCTTGACACACAATGTACATCAATACCAACATCTACTTCCATCAACCTCAAGGATAATTTGGTTGACATGCCAATGCACTCACTGCTACTATACATTGAGGCAATGTCAACTGTCCAACATTTTCCTCGAAAAGGAAATAGGATTATCAATCTCGCATCCCTAGGGTTGCACCAGTATCACACCCAATGCAATGGATGAGGCATCCACATGCATGTGGAATTCCTTGTTCCAATTTGGAAATACTAAAATAGACACAAGAACCAACTTCTATTTTAAGGTGTCAAGGGCTTGTGAACACTCCTCATTCCATTAAAAAATAATCTCTTTCTTCAACGATTTTTACATAGGTTTTGTAATCTTGGTGTAACCTTGTATAAATTTTCGATAATAACTTGTTTTCCCCAGGGTATATTGCAATTGTCTAATTGAGGTAGGTGGTGGTATGTCCACTATTACTGCAACTTGGTTGGATCCACCAACATCCATTTTTTGCAAACAACATGTCCCAATAGAATACCAAAGGGTGCATAAAATATACATTTCGTAACGCTCAAATAAATTTGTAGCTATCTGCAACAGTCGAACATTAGCCACAGTACTTCAATATGTTTCTTCAACAGGATATACATTTCCATTCGTCTAAGTAAACATCTAGAAATTTATGGATGAACTTCTTGAAAGATGCAACCACTATCCAGGATAAAATGGTTGATGCATTCTTCAATTCGAATGGAATCAAAACATATTTGAAGCAACCCCACTTGGTTTCAAAATTTGCCTTATGGCGATCCTCCTTGGCAATCTTTACTTGATCATAGCCAAAAAATCTATCAGTGAAGGAGTAAGCCTCCATCTCTTCCACAGTCTCTAATATATCATATGTGAATGGTGTAGGAAAAGGTTCATGTGCATAGGAATTGTTCATTTTATGAAGGTTAATGCAAATACTTATCTCGCCTATCATCATGTTTAAACCACCATTGGCCTTATCCATTC
This sequence comes from Pinus taeda, assembly GCA_000404065.3. Lineage (NCBI taxonomy): Eukaryota > Viridiplantae > Streptophyta > Pinopsida > Pinales > Pinaceae > Pinus > Pinus taeda. The sequence goes on from APFE030787233.1 coordinate 151,883, forward strand.
TAACTCCTCCAAAGGCTCGATAACTCCTTCTTTCAACATCTTGTCTATTTCTTGCTTGAAATTCTCCTTGTAAATTGAATTTAATAGATTAGGTTGTTGCCTCACATGTTTAACATTATATTTCAAAGGGATACGCATCTCTCCCAATTCCCTAAAAATCCCCTTCATCTCTTCAAATGTATTAGGGAACATGTCTTGGTACCTGTGCAATAGGTATGCAACTTTTTCTACTAGATCATCATCTCAGTAGCCCCCAATTGCAGCCATCTTGGGATTCTCATCTATCCCAACGTTCACCTTGTAGAAAAACCTGTAGATTCACAAGCTCATGTAATCTACTAAAACAAGAGACAATAATCTACTTCTACTCTTTACAGTGGAATCCCATAAACATCAAGCAAAAAATAATCAATAGAGGAATATAATCAAAGGCACATAACACAATAAATATCCAGGGAAAGCCAAAGCTGAAAACCCCACTATTTATTTTATATTAATCTAGAAAATCAAGATGAAATTACAATGCTTTTTCTCTCTAGAACAATCCCAACAATTAGCAAATTCAATCTCCAACTCATAAGAAAACTCAAGGCCAAATCTTAGCCAATTCACAAGCTCCCCAAGTCTCTATTCCAATGTGTAATTCCTATGAAGAATAGATTGTATTTAAAGGGAAATAAAGCCTCTAAAATTAGTGCAATCCCTCAAGGATCAGTTCTTGATTGCATGCACTACCAGTGCAACTTAGAAAAATCTAAAACAAATAGTACACTATCCCTGCACTCTTGTCTCAACTGGGTCTTTCTCAGAATCGACATGCATGAGTTTCTGATGGTGGAATCTTTGGTTAAATAGAGTAGCACTAATTAGGTCACTAGTGTCCCAACTAACTGTTTACTCACTATTAGTACCTGAAATTGATTGGAACTAATTTAACTAGACTTAACTCAATAAATTGAGTTAAATAATTACAACTCATTCATAACTCATCCTTAAATCCTATAAGTTAGGGAGACCATTTACATGTCTTCTAAAATACTTCCAATTCAAATTTCCTAAATTAATTAAGTTAATTAAACTTAATTAATTATTTTCAAATTTCTATGAGAAAAGAATTCTATTTTAATTCAAGGAAAAATTAAACTGGAATTTCTTGTAGTCATTTCTTAACACTCCTTCTCAACAAGAAAAGGATTATCCACTACCTTAATCCTATCTCTGTGAAAATCGAATTTACATCTTGGCAATGCCTTTGTCAAGATGTCAACATCTTTCTCCTCCATGGGAATGTAATCTAACAACATGATCTGCCTCAATAAAAAATCTTTGAGATGATGATACTGGATATCTATATGCTTGGACTGATCATGAAAAATTGGATTTTCAGAGAGTTTGATACAACTATGATTATCACAATAAATCACTGTTGGATCCATTTGTTGACCAAACAAACCAACCAGGATCTTCCTCATCCAGATAACCTCACATGTTGCTTGACTTGTGGCCATGTACTCTGCCTCTGCAGAATTGAGTCCAACCAATCTCTCTTTCCCAATGTACCTAGAAACTACCACTGACCTAATACTAAATATCCCTCCTGATGTGCTCTTATTATTGGATGGACTCCCTACCCAATCTACATCGGTGAATCCTTGAAGATTCACTCCCCTTTTTCCATCTATACCATAACCTAAACTGAGTAGTGCCTCTAAGGTATCTCAATACATGCTTTTCCACCTTCCAATACATCTTGGTAGGCCTAACCATCGCTTGACTAAGATGGTTAACTGCATAACACATATCTGGTCATGTGTTCACCAAATACATGAGTGAACCCACAAGTTGCCTGTAAACAATAGCTTACACTACTTCTCCTGAAGTAGAATCCTCCTTCCTCCAGTTACCATCTAGAGGAGAATCCATGGGTTTACTTCTCTCCATGCAGAATCTCCTGAGTATCTCATTGGCATGCTTGCCTTGAGAAACAAACAACTTCCCATCTCCCTACCATACTTCCATGCCAAGAAGTAATGCATGAGCCCCATGTCCTTCATCTCAAACTCTTTTGCAGGATCCTCCTTGCAATATTTGATGAGCTTCTAATCACCTGCTAGTATGAGATCATCTACATAATATACAATGATCCAAATCTCACCTTCCACCACTATGTGATACAAGTTTGCATCTGCTTCACTCTTCGTGAAGCCCAAACGAGTGAAGTAGCTATCTATCTTGGTGTACCAAGCACAAGGTGCTTGCTTCAGCCCATATAACACTCTCTTGAGTTGGCACACATGCGACTCATGGTGCAAGGTTTCGAAACCTTTGGGCTTCTCTATGTACACATCTTCCTTAATCATGCCATTGAGGAAGGTAGACTTCACATATATCTAATGGATACTCCAACCCATCTGTGTAGATAGTGCAAAAATAGATCGCATAGATGAGTATCTTGCAATAGGAGCAAAGGTCTCATCATAATCAATTCCCTCTACCTGTGGAAAGCCATAGTCCAAAAATATGGCCTTATTCTTCTCCACACTACCATTTGCAACTTGATTTACCTTGTAAAGCCAATAGGAGCTCATAAATAACTTGCCCTTCAATCTCGGGACCACATCTCCACCATCGCATCAACCCAAACTGGTTGTTGCACTACTTCCTAAAAGGAAGATGGCTCTGTCACAACACATACACCCATAAGTGCCATGTATATAGTGTACCTATCTAGTGACCTCCTCTGTCTATGCTGAGAAGATGGTGCTTCCACATTCTCTCGTGCATCATCCAACAATCTGTCAGGCTCTCTACTATGCTTTCTTCCCTTTCTGGAAGACTCTTCCTACGTGGATGTCTCCACTCTTGGAACCTCTACATGTGGTTTCTCCACATCAACTTGAGGCTCCTCAACCTTAGGAACTTAAAGTTCCTCCTTCGCATGTAGCTCAATCTCCCTCTCAAGGGATACTCGAATGGCCTTCTCCTCATCAAACTTGACATCCCTACGAACCACTTTCATCCAACTGGTTTGCATGTACACCCAATAGTTGTGGGGAGTATTAGTGTGCCCCACAAAGATCCCCAACTTTGTTGTTGGCTCAAGCTTCTTTTGTGCATCTTTGGTCACATGGAAATAAACCAATAACCCAAAAATCCTAAAGTGATCAACATATGGCCTCTTACCAGAATAAGCTTCCTCTTGTGTTTTACTCTCAAGTATCTGATGTGGACTATAGTTCTGAACATAAATCATTGTGTTGCATGCCTCAACCCACAAGTGTAGTGGTAGACCCTAATCATGCAACATCACCTTTTCTGCCCCTACTATGCTCCTGTTATTTCTCTCTACAACCCCATTTTGTTGAGGGTTATGAGGTGTCATCAACTCTCATTTAACCCCTTCTGCTGCACAAAAGTTCTTAAACTCATTGGAGACATATTCTCCACCATTATCACTTCGTAGAACTTTAACCTTCTTGCCTGACACTTTCTCGACCAATTCTTTGAATTCACAAAACTTTGTGAATGTCTGATTCTTTCTTTGCATGAAAAATATCCAACATTTACGAGAATAGTCATCTACAAATATAACATAATACCTGTGTTTGGAAGTAGATATTGTCGAGAATGGTCCACACACATCTGAATGAACTCTCTCCATAATAGACTCTGCTCGACTGCCTCTATCTCCAAACAAAGACTTGGTGTATTTTCCCAAAGTACAGCCTTTTCATGTATCAACTTGCTCAAGCATACCTTTGGGAAGACTGGAAGAGTTTTGTTGTAATATCTTCAAAGCCCCATGATGCAAGTGGCCCAATCACCTGTGCCACAACTCGCCAATGCCTTAGCTCAACATCTTTTCCACTTTTGAACTTGAAGCAGCACAATCATCTACCTATATCTTATAGCAATTCTGAACTCAAATCCCTATCTTCTTTACTTTACCCATGGCTTTGTGTCGAAAGAATGCCTTTCCTTTCGAAAAGATCACATCATAGCCTCTATCCTCAAGCATGGCAATAGATACCAAGTTCTTTGTCAGTTCGGATACATGCATAACATTCTTCAAGGTGAGTGGAGCCACATGCTCCCTCTAAAAAGTAATAGTGGCCACACTAGTAACACAATACTTACTGTCATCACCCATCTCGATATGCATCTTGAGATCTTTCTCCTCCAGTTCACTGAATAACTCTATCTCACCAGTCATGTGGAAAGAAGCTCCATTGTCTAAGTACCAGACACTTCCCATATTTGAAGACACCATGCATATAATGAGCGAAAAGTCCAATTCAAATTGGGGGGCCAAAGCCTCACCTACCACTCCTCCTGAGGACTTCTCTTTCGACTTCTTCAATGGACAATTTGTAGCAAAGTGACCCATATTGTGATAATGAAAGAATTTAACTTTCATCATGTCCTTCTTCTTACCTCCATGATAAGAATCTGATTTGGAACAAGAAATTTTACCTTTCCCCTTCCTTTCCTTAATCGCTAAGGCACAGTTCTCTTCATCACTAATATTTGATGAAGAGCCATCCCTGGTGTTCCTCCTGATCTCATCTTGCATCAAATCCGACCACAGTTGTTCCCAATCTGGCAGCTTCTCTTGACCTTTGACGGGGTCCTGATAATTATGCCAGCTCTTTGGGAGTCCAAGAAGAGAAAGGCTCACCATATCCTCCTCAGAAACCATGATTCCAACACTTCCATGTTCATCCCAACATTGAGTGAAAATTTTCAAGTATTTTGGAATCGTCTTGCCTTTCTCCATCTTGATTTTAAGAAGTTTGTCCTTTAGTGCCCACTTCCTTTGATCACTGCTATTCTAATACAAGTCTGTCAATGTTTTCCACATAAAATGCAGAGTTTCATTGCCATGGAGACTCGAGAAATATGGTCTTGAAATCCCTCAAGGATTATCCACCTTGCCTTCGCCACAAACTTCTTCCATTCGGTCAAGTTTCGTGCATCCGTAGCTGCTGGCTTGGGGACTTCTTGATCAATGAATTCCTTCAAGCCATTATCTTCTAGCACAACCTCCATCATGTCCCTTCAGGCTATAAAATTTGAGCTTCCTTCCAAGGCATACTCAAGCCTCAACCCATGGAATGTCATCTACCAATCTTGAAGTATGTATGCAAATTCAACTCTCACATGTAACCCAAAAACTGAAAACTTCGAAATCTCCTCTAGAGAGTTGATTTTAAATCAACAATATCTCCTTCATCCAAACTCCGATTCTGCCCATTTTTTTTTGAATTTGGATATATTTTCCAAAGGAATAGAAATGTGTAATTTGTTTCTAAAAATTTTGCACATAAATTCTCATAATTTCTCTGCAAACTCTTTGTCCAAAAAACAATCTTGCTCTGATACCATGCAGAAAAACCTGTAGATTCACAAGCTCATGTAATCTACTAAAATAAGAGACAAGAATCTACTTCTAATCTTTACAATGGAAGCCCATATACATCGAACAAACAATAATCAATAGAGGAAGATAATCAAAAGCGCATAACATACTAAATATCTGGGGAGAGCCACAACTCAAAACCCCTCTATTTTTTTTGTATTAATATGGAAAATCAAGATGAAATTACAATTCTTGTTCTCTCTAGAACAATCCCAACACCCATCAAATTCAATCTCCAACTTATAAGCAAGCTCAAGGCTAAAGCTTATACAATTCACAAGCTCTCCAAGTCTATATTCCAATGTGTAATTCCTGCGAATAATAACTTGTATTTAAAGGGAAATAAAAGCTCTAAAAATAGCGCAATCCTTCAAGGATCAGTTCCTGACTACATGCAATATCAGTGCAACTTAGAAAAATCTAAAACAACTAGTACATTGTCCCTGCACTCTAGTCTCAACTAGGTCTTGCTCAGAATCAACATGCATGTGTTTCTGATGGTGGAATCTTCAGTTAACTAGAGTAGCACTAATTAGGTCGCTAGTGTCCCAACTAAATGTTTACTCACTATTAGTTCCTGAAACTAATTAGAACTAATTTAACTGGAGTTAACTCAATAAACCACCTTAACTAATTACAACTCATTCATAACTCATCCTTAACTCCTATAAGTTAGGGAGAACATATACATGTCTTCTAAAAGAATTCCAATTCGAATTTCCTAAATTAATTAAGTTAATTAAACTTAATTAATTATTTTCAAATTGCTATGAGAAAAGAATTCTATTTTAATTCACAGTTTAATTCTAGGACAAATTAAACTGGAATTTCTTGTTGTCATTTCTCAACACACATTTCAGGTCCTAATGGGTTGTGAATACTTGGTGAACTACAATGACAGTTCATGTACTGCGTGTTCCCTTTCAACCTCTAGGATTTGTATATTTTGGCTATCATCAGCATCTTCACCTTGTTCCACCACATTGTAACATTCCAAAAACTATTGCACTTTATGCAAATGTTTATGCGCAAAGCATAGAAATTTACTTTCCAACCCCATTAGTTCCGTTATGACAAAAATATTATGTTGTAGCACCTTCAAGTCCTCTTCGAGTGTTGGTTATTATGCTTCAAAGCTAAAATTAGCTCTAAAAATATGCACCATCTCATTGCAATCCATTGTCCCTCTACATGCCTTGATCTCAACATACCACTTTGTAAGAATGATCTCCAACATATGTATAAATCAGTGTACCCACTCCTATTGTGGCATGCATCCTTTCGTCCATGCTGCAACACACTATTTTACATGTGTCCATGGGAATTTTATCCCTGAATACTTCTCCCTAAGGGCCTCAGACTTAGTCTTGAATCTAATACTTATCATTTGTTTGCACTGTTACCATCCCATAACCTGGTCCTTATGCATAGCCCACCATTTCGCTGGGGTTTTGTTGGGGAAAATTAATTGCTTGATAAAAACACAACTAATCACCTAGATATTAATTATCAACCCGAGGAGCGCATTTTTATTTCAAAGCAATCGACAAAATATATGCAAGATAATACCAACAACTAACACTGGTTCTACATGATTATGTTCTACACTATCAAGCTCATTTGACAAGAAATAAAATGTAAGACTTGAAAAACAATACTAAATTAAAAGGAAGAAAGTAAATGACAAGAAAAGAATTATGATAATCACACGAATTAGACCAATCCTGAATTCAACCATACTTTGCAGGATTGGAAATTTAAGCTATTGCACTCAACAAATACAAATGCTAATCTAGAGAAACAAATTAAATGAAATCTAGAAATTGCAGGAAATAACAAATTTGAAAAATGCAACAACCAACAAATTACTTGAATAAAAGGAAATTTACTTTAAATAACAACGATTGAAATTCAAAGAAACAAGCACATAACTAAACTACTTTGGATAGTTAAGGCAACACCTCATCCAAGGTAGTGGGCCCAACTACCCCAGACTTAGTTATGCCTTGAGAAATAACTTAGATTAGATTAAAAATAATAGATGTAGAAATCAATGGATAGATTCCTTCATTAAAATATCTCCGAGAAATAATTACTACATAATGAAATTCTTAACTTTGCCTCAAATTCCACAATTGTTCATCCTCTCCCCCTCCTCCTCTTTGATTTATGTTTTCATTTAAATACACAAAGAGCAAAGGGAAGTTACAACAAAGTTTATTACAAATTGATTTTCATTACAAATTTGGGTTGTCCAAAATAAATTGATCAGCAAGATCAAATCTGAAATATCTCTCCATCATGATTCAACTGGAACAAGTCAAATCTAGTACTACAATTGGAAGAATTTGGAAAATGGTCGCAACATCAAATTTGCAAAAATGACCTTCGAAGAACCTTGCATTTCTCTCAATTAAAAAATGAATTTTGGAAAAATTCTCATTTTAAGACTAATTTGGTTCGTTCTGCACAAAACCCATGCTTCAGATTTTCAAGATTCATCTTCATTTGCCCGAAACGTCCAACGCAAAATTGTCACTTTTTATCCCAACAAATTTCTTAGTTGGAATATTTTATTGAGTTGGAGATCAAATTTTTCATTTGGAAGAAATATTTGACGCTAAAATAGTGGGTGATGTTATAAAAAATTCATTAATAAACTATCATTGGAAAAATCATTCATAATAATCATCAATTTATTAAAAATAAAGGAGAACAAATATTATTTACTTACAAGATCATAAATAATTATATAATGGAATTATATGATAGATTACAATAAATAACATGATAAAGACTGGTAGAAATGGATGAAATAGACGTTAAAAAGTGATAATAATAATGACAAATTAGTGGCCCAACGTCTACCCCAAACAGAACATGTTGCATGTCCCCATCTAACCCAGTGCCTTTATATTAACCATGTTGTAATACAATAATCAAAATGCTCACCCCAACTTATGATATTGATGGAACAAATAGCATCTTCCTTAAATACTTCTTTAAGATAATAGATATTTAATTCTAGCGATGTTGGTGAAGGTGTAACAATTGGCACATTAACTTTCAACCATATGTATATGAAGTTGCAGCAAAATATGATACAAGTAACAACAAACTTCATTAACCATTTTCTCAAAAACTACAAACCAGATTTTGCCGAAATTTTGCAATCAAATTTCTACTCTGTTAAGGCTTTCTCTAATAAAAAAATCAGGTATTTCTAATGCATCGATCTTGATATATAAGAAAAATGGTTGTAGGTGACAGTGCATGATTTTTGGAATTTTGCTAACTGATTTAGCTTGGAATTTTATGGATTTGTGTATTTTAATGATATCTCTTTGTTGTCCAAAAATCACAAGAATTCAATTCATAGTTTTAAAGATATACACAGATCAATTTCGACACTATATAAAAAAAAATTGTGTGCCTTAAATGAGGAAGAAAGGAGAAAACATCCATTATGCATAGCAACTCCTCCCCCAAACTAGAGAATTAGCATGCCCTCATGCTATACTAGAAAACAAATTGAGGTGCTTGCTATAATCATTGTTGAAATCTATGCTTGGTGTAAAACAACATCGAATAAGAGAGGTTTTGAGAATAAATAAGGAGATTGATGGATGATAATAAATATTAATGGCATGGTCATGATAAATAAATGAATGAAAGTAGCACTCCCCCAAACTAAAAGCTTTCATGTCTCTAAAAAATGGGAAGTGGTAAAGATGTGGAACTAATGGTTGAAAAATATGAGTGAATAATGCTCAGTGGTTTTTCATGACATTCTCCTAAACTTTTAATAAATCAAAAACTTATGCTATTTTACCTCAAGTTTTGCCTCCATAAAAATGTGGAATGACATGTATGGACTGACATTTATTGAAGCTGATGTAGGCTGAGCTGACGCTGAAAGTGATGCAAAAGGTGAAAGCCATGGAAGCTAAAAGAAAGTGATTACAAATTGTAGTGGGGTTTTCTTCCCCCAAACTGATTAGTTTCCTTGTCATCAATATTTCTATAACACATCTCATTAGTAGCATCAATCAATAATTCATCACCTCAATTACCTCCTTATATATAAAAGCGACATGATCATGTTGTGAATGCCATGGGATAATAATGTATCAGAAGGTAAAACGTGCATTCCCTATACCCATAAGATTTGGTTTATATGGACACAAAAATGGTGAGAATTAGTTATATCATTCTTTGTCTCTCAAGATCTGACCAATTACCTGGCATTCACAATTAGAATTAGGCCTGTTTATTCTACCCCAAAATAATAGTAGTGTTTATGAGAATTCTTCAGCTTAAATCACATGATAGTACATTTGTCGACGCGTTTCGAACCAACAAGTGTAGTTCATCATCAGGACAAGTTGAAGAACCAGATCATTGCTATATATTAAATAGGGAGAGCAGATCATCCAACGGCTAGGTTTGACTAAAAACAACTACAATGAAAAAAACAACTATATTGAAAAAACGGCTATATTAGGTCAGACTTGATAAACAACTAGATTTGAATACTCAAATTATTTACTTATATAATATTATTATGCTAAAATATTATTATAATACTTATCATATGTAATTTATGTGAAAAAAGATAATAATAGAATTAGGGAAAATTCCCAAAAAGTTGATCTGGTTCTTCAACTTGTCATAACAATGAAGCACACTTGGTTCGAAACACGTCGATATATGTACTATCATGTGATTTAAGCCGAAGAATTCTCATAATCTTGACATGGATCACAGAAGCCTCAATTCAACTAATAGTAGTGTTGTTAAGCTAGAAATAAATGGTGACTGATTGGGCAAAAAAACTATCTTTGGTTAAAGCTATGAAATATGTAAAATAAAGGAATGATAGATTAGATGATACAAAATGTCAAATATCAAATATCTCAAAAGTTTCATCCCTGACATGTAAAGTTAATATTTATAACTAAATAATAGATATAAATCATAACCATCATCATCTAAGAATTCATTAAATACTACCCCATGAATCATGAGTTCTAGCAAACCTTATATATGCAACAATAGGCTTCATTGACAATTAGTTTTGAGAATACAAGGTAACCAAGTATATCATTGTATTGAATTAACTTTCACACTATAGGAATGACCACTACTGCCAATAGGTGGCCATAGCCTCGACAAGGATGCCTTTTTAACCCATTGAAATGCAAGCATCTCATCTATTAGAAATAAATACATAGTTACAAAAGAATTTCAATTTCCTTAGATGACTACTGAAGATCATTTTTCTGGTTTGGTAACCAGTTAATAACAATGCCATTCATGGGAGCTAACAAAAGTGAATAAGTCAGCTCATGAAGAGACCTCTTATCCTTCAGTTTTATGATTGAATGTCGTTACCTTGACTTGGTGAACAATAGTGGTAATTCCACTTTATTAGGACCTATGATCATGGTAGGTCGGCTCTTGATGAGACCTCATATCCTCCAGTTGACTATTTTTGTTTAGAAGTCAACTATGGTTATCATTAATCAACAAAATATTACTTAATAGATGGATTAAGAGTAAACGAACTCAAAGGCAAATCCTAGCAAGGTGACATGGAAAAGGACTAGCCATCCAAAAGTCATAGTTACTTTACAAAATAATGATGGATTAAGAGTAAATCATTTATGACAATACTTACCATAATAATGTTTAATATTAGATATGAGGCAACCATATACTTGATAAGACTTGGGGAACAAATTGAAGACATGGAACAACATCATGAAACTTAAGAACTTCATTCTTTTATTTTGATGAAGGAACAAAAGAGGCGACTCTGAAGTAAACAACACCTAAAAAACAAAAATATAAGAAATCAAAAAAGAAACAACACTTTTTATTTATTTAAAAACAATAATTAAATAAATAACTTAAGTTACAACAATTGTGATTTTGGTTACAACAATGTTGTTTCCTAAGGGAACAATAATCTATCAATGATGTTCTTTGGTAGTAATGATTTGGATCTTCAAATGGAGATCAATTTTCCATTTCTCCTATTATGAATTTGTCAAGTAATGAAAAAGTCTTCACGTTGTTTTCTCCTTGTTGGCGAACAATAGAGGGAACAATTTTTTAACAAGGTATTATGCTTCAAAATATTTTTAGATCATGACACTTAGAAAAAATCAAAATCATATGATATTAAATTTCCTAACATGTGTTTGGATCAAATTCCCTTATTTCAATAACATTGTCTTCAAGAATAACTCATTCATAAATTGACCTTCTTTATTCTCCAAGGACCTACAAGAAAACGAGTGCCTACTTGCATTAAAACATGAAATTGTGTCGAAAGAAAGGTGATCGGATTCCCGTAATCCAAGAAGTATGCAAAAAAATAGCAAGTAATTACTCTATAAACAAATCCATGGAAAAAATAAACAAAGTAAACTGACTTTATTACCTGGGGGAGCGTAGTGGCCAATCATGCTAACCTGCAATGGTTTAATCATAACTTATTTATTTTTCATCTGATTAGAGTGATTACAAAGCCAAATAAAAGTGAATTCAGAGACATATCTCCAATATAAATAGGTTTTAAAAATTTCATGAGATGATGTGTCAAATTTACTTAGAACGATCTACATAATAAAGTCATTTTCGATTTCCTAGCATATACCAACAATTGATATTTTAAGCATGAAATTTTCGTTTGATGACAGATTGAGTTGATTCAAATTGGAAATGAAATTATATTCATGTATATATCTCCAATAGAAACATGTTTTGAATAAAATAAGAATTTATGGGTCAAATGTGCTCAAGAACGACCGGACGAACAAAGTTTTAAGAATGTTGATTTACGATAGGTAGTCAGTATTTTGGTCATAACTTTCTCATACGATATCGAAACCAAGTGATTCAAATTTCCTTGTAAACCATATTCATGGAGGAATATACCATGGAAACATTTTTTCAAAATATAGTTATTTAGGTTTCTGAAAATGGACAGTCAAACTCTGTCCCTGAGCTGCCTAATAGACACCCTATCAACGTTTCAGTCATAACTTTTTTGTTTCAAATCCAAATTGAGTAATTAAAATTGGGTTGTAAATTAGACATCAAGGGATACATAGTATAGAAACTTGTTTTAAAAATATGCTCATTTGGTCCCTCAAAACATAACTGTCTTGATTATTGTTTCATAAATTTTATCAAGCTCGCAAGCCATAAAATATGATAAACAAACATTTTTTCCAAATTGGTGATCAAAATGGATATGAGTGTTTGTATAAATATAATTTTCTATATAAAATTTCTACATTCACAAATAAATTCAAACATTTATCACCGATATTATTTTTTCACAACGTGTTGCAACAAAAACAACTACTTTTACATATAAAGAAATTTCTTTATTTATTTTATTTCCTACACTAACCTACTCTATTTCAAAATTAAAATATTCTTATGTATAAAGGTACTTCCAGTGGAGCCATTTTTGAAAGTATCACATACCCAAATTTGAAAAATGCATGTTAATAAATAATAGGGTATGAAAGGCCAACTACCCTTAAAAGGATGGTTTAAGAATTGCTAAAGTATGGATTGATGTTGTAAACAAGAGATGGAGTGAAACCAATATTCAATGTAGCCTTTACTCTCTTGTTTTCCATAGTTTTCATTTCTTGAAGTTCACGAGTTTCTAATGTCTTATTGATCTCAATGACTTGTTGATGTAGACTAGAAGAAACCTCATTTTCTTCCATAACTTCTGCATTTTTTAATTTGAAACTTTCCCAATCTCAATATAATTTTTCTATAATGGTGGGTATATTTTTATATAAGGGTGGGTAAAATGTTTAGTTCAAAACTATAAGCATGTTGTACTGGGTTATTATTGAGAGGGCCTGGAATGTGTTGAGCAAGAAATTGTGTAGGACATGGAGAATTTTGATGATGTAGTTGATTGGGTTGTGTAGATGATTCTAATAGGCAAGCAAGATGTTGTTGAAGAGCTAGTGAAGAATATGGATGATGTGTTTGTGCTACAAGATGAGGGAAAGTAGTGATGTAATCATAAGATAAGCCATGCCAATTTTGTGAACAATATTATTGGGGGTTATACTTAGATTGGTATGGATGCCCTAACATAGGTGTATTCAATAATGGATTTTGCAAGTAAGAAAATGGAGAGGAAGTGTTTTTAACCATATATGTAGGCTATGGTTTCCATGGTTTTGACCTTGTTACAACTTCCCATCTCTTTGATATGCTACTTCCATCCTAGATAAGGAAGAGTGACTATATATGGGATGCTTCTTTCGATAATGAGGGAAAAACACTTCATCAAATTCTTCCTGATTTTTCTTATCTTGCAAAACATGCAATTGTGAATTTAGAGAGATAATAAAATCATATTTAAAAATTTAAAATAAAACATTGATTTCAACTCTTATGTATCATGTTTTTTAGCAGATTTGGAAAAGAAAGAAGAAAGTTCTATAGAATTCTTACCAACCCTGGAGATTCCTCTTGAATACCTTATTCATATTTCACAAACATCAACATATGATAACTAAAAAATATCACCTTTTCCCATTATATTTAAGAGTTCTAAAAATTCATCTTTGATTCCTTTAAGAAGGAGTGTTTTTAAGATCTCTTTTTCCAAATACTTATGCTTTGATTTTTGAAGGTTGTGTTGAAATCGCACCATATAGTCCTTAAAAATTTCATCTTCCCCTTGTATCATACCAAAAATATCTTCATTGGATTTGCAGTAGTCTTTATACTTCTTCAAGAATACATTCTTCATGTCCTCCCATGTTTGAATGTAGTTCCGACCAAGGCTTATGAACCATCGAATAGCTGCTCCTTTTAAAGTAAGAGGAAGAATTTTCAACGTTTGAGCATTAGTAGAATAAACATATCCTCTACACAATACTTCAAACTCAAATAAGAATGTATCTAGATATTCATTTTCCAAACCATGAAAATTTGGTAGAGAAGATGGGGGAATGATGTGTATTTGTGTCACTCCTCCTAGATCTCTGATAGGAAATTCAAAAGTATAAGTGTGAGCCATTTATTCCCAAAATAGAAGACATTCTTCATGTGCTACTTTGGGGATCCTCCTTGTTGGCTTATATGGGTTTGACCCAGGTTCAGAATAACTATTTAGCCAAACAAATCGCGCATCTATCGGCCCTTTCAGCAACAACCCGCGAAGCGCGGACTGAGGTCTCACCCAAGGTAGTAGGGGAGGGTGTTGGAACCAGGTTTCCGCACCCTGGGGATGTCTTGGATGTGAGGTGGGGCTCGCGCGCTATTCTGTAGCCTCGCGCTACACCAGATTCACGCAGATCAAAATACCTTTATTGCGCTTATTACAGATTGAATCACTTATTACTGGTTTGATATAGTTAAAACAATCTTTAAGCAAACATTTATTACTTTTGGTTACTCCACACATCAAGATTAACCCAGTTCACATGTATTCAATCGTATCAAATGCAAAAATCATAATAGTTCATTTGTCATAAAAGAGTAAAGTCGCAATCAACAAATAATTTAGAGGAAACTTATCTTTATTATCAATCTTCAACAATACATCCAGATCCACCCTACGCACTTAGTTGTAGGGGTCCATGCACACAACTGCGGACTTTCCAGGCCTCTGCACACACAGTTGTAGAGCCTCTCCCTTCTACCCTACTCCCTTGAATCGGACTTACAACTGCTCTCAAACTATTCATCCATTACATATTCGAGCCAAAAACCAAAAGTTTTTCTAAATTTCTCTCATAAAGCCTCACTCTATTTATAATTTTCCTTGGCCTACGATCCCACCGTGAGCCAGCTCTATTACTATTTAGTTACAATATTTTCGGGCAAACTACCCTTTGACTCAACCTACTATAGCTCGTGCTCTGCACTTTCTGTGGAGTCATTTACCCTAATATTACCCAAAATTCTGTGCTTCGTACCCCATACTCATTCCACAGGGCTTTCGCTACCCAATAGTCCCCTAACACAATCATCATGACTCGTCTTGAGTCACTGAGCTGGGGCGTCCATCTTTGCACGGAGGTTGATCAACAACTTTAGTGCGTCACTGGTACTAGCAACAAATTCTTCCGTCATGCATTGCATCCATTCCACTTGTGGTGCCGATATTTCTACCCCTATCTCGGTTGTCGCCATCTTAGCAAATTCGGCCTTCATGTGTGCTACCTTATGCTCTATGGTGGTTGAAACTACAAATGCCTCATCCAACCATGGTTGGATACGAGCTTTATCCATGACTTCCTTCTGTCTCGCAACTTCTGCTTGGATTTTCATGTCCTGCACCTCCCTCATCTTAGCCAACCATTACATGATAGCAACAGTCTGTGCGGTTCCCTGGAGCTGATCGTATGCGTGCTAAAGTTCCCGGGCCTCTGATCCCAACCTATGAAGTGTGGGATCTTCCTAAAGGACAGTGAGCATATCAATCGACTGAGTTAGCAACTTGGTACATTCTTTGAGTGATCATGCAAGCATGGCATGCCCCATATCAATAATGTTCTTGCACTATACTACAACCTCTGGGTGCATTGGTGGTGGGACCTGCAATTTCAACTCAGTGATCTACGCACTGAGTTCAAGCTGTAGCCGTGTGGCCTCCTCTTTTGTCCTTTGGAACTCCATAGCCAATGTACAAATTTGTGCATCGACTGGTAAGTCCTTTGTAATATCTAATGCCTGAGCACTCAAACAGCCTTTGACTACTACCTTTTCCATTTGTTGTTTTTGTGTGACTACTTCATCATGTTAGAGCCGTAGCTATTCAATATTAATTTTCTGCTCTTGGAGTATCTGGTCGATGCGGCCGGCCCTTGCGCAAAGTTCGATTGTGGTGCTGTCATGGAGTTGTTGCAAATTATCGCGATGGAGTGCAGCCACATTCAGTCCCAATCCAGTAAGGTGTTATAGTATTGCTCGTTCTTCTGGTTGGTTGGTGACCAATGTGCCTATTGGGATCAGAGTAGATTGAGGAACTTGGGCTCTGAGCAATGGTTCTATAGCTGTCATGCAGAAGGTTTTTGTAGAAACGTTAGGGCCTACTTACGCAATTCTTGATCCCAATTCGTGTAACTGTGTCCAGAGCTCCCCTAACACAATGTGTTATTCCGACATAGCCTCATCGATTGCCTCCTGAGTAGCTTTATGAACGATGTTTTCGATGTCGTTTAGATTACCCTCCATTAGGGTGGTAACTTCACTGTCGGTCTTATATGCTTTTGCTTTTTTTCGCGCCTTCGGTTGCTTTGGTGTGGCTGAGCCCTTTAGTGGGGTACCCGTTGCAGCTGGCTGAGTGGTTTCCTCCTGAGTGCCTTTGTCCTTTGCTGGTGTCTGCGCGCCTAGTACTATTTTATCCGTTGTTGCAAGTTTTGCCTCTTGCACTGCCTGAACCTCTGCATCATACTTTTCATTCCTCTTTTGTTGTGCGGTGCACTTGGCTACCACATTTTGCTTCTGAATAGTGGCCTCTTCGTGTTCCCCTACAGCGGGTCCTTGCCAAGCAGTGGGCCAAGCCTCAACAATCTTGTGAACAATGTCATTAGTGATAATGAATGGGAGAGGGGTCCATGTCTGGGTTGGGTCCTTCCGCGCCCGGATGTAGACGTGATGCATATCTGCTTTGAATTCCGTAATGTGCTTCATACTCTCATAAACTTCATTTGTTAAGCATGGTAATGCATTGATCCATTGACGCACAGTCATGTCCGTCAATACCCAAAAGATCAATCCCCTGAATTTTTCTTGCGTCCTTGGTCACTTAGAGGGACGCATACTGCATGGCTTCTGGCCATTTTGGGGTTAAAACAAGAAACTGGCTGTCTTTGGGCAACTCAGTAGCGACCAACATGAGGGATAGTAGCAGCCACGCATAATAGAATGGCTTGCCTTCTTCCTGGACTTCGCGACAATTGGCTAGAAATTCTTCACAAAGAAACGGTGACCAATTGAATCATATGTCAACGACGCACTCTTCATCTAGTGTGATAACTACAACGGAGAACTCAGAGCTCAGACATTTCCTCATTACTTTTCCTGCCAGCAACTGAGTGGCCACCTGGACTGCATTGGCTGAGGTACTGTCAATGACGTACCCTCGCGTTCCCTTGGTGAGCTTATATGTCTTCTTTAGTCGTTCTATAATTCCTACATCGTTACTTTTGGCCATAATTTCCCAAGGGTTTTGTCCGATGTAGGGTAGATGTGAGACCCAATGAACAAGTTCTGTTGTGAAACAGACAGGTTTACCGACCCATAGTGTATCTTCGTGCACTAGACAAAGAAACTGCTTGATGACTAACATAGTAATAGGGGGCTAGAGAAAGTGCGGAATTTATAGGAGACAAAGTAATCCAGCTTTATCCACCTTTCGCAGCCACTCCTTTGGCTGTAGAGTGGTCATCGTACCTTCTATTGTGTGGTCCATTAAGGCATCCGTCACTAGATGGGGAAATTTTGTTCAATCTGCAAGGTTGCAATCGTTAAATTTCATCGTCGCAACACTGCCAACCACCAGGTTTTCTACTAGGATGTCTTTTTGGAGAGAGGGGGTAGTGATTATACTGTTGAATTCGTCCAAGTTTGTGGGTACCTTGTTCATCCCCTTACTTGGAGGCATATACTTGGGTTATCACACAAGTTGTACAGGGTCTTGCTCAGAGATGTCCTCTTCGATCCTCATGGGAGACTCTTTAGTTTCTTCCTCGCTATTGATGATAAAAGTTTTACCTTTTTCCTTCATTGTGGACTTGCCAACCTGCAGGTGTCATGCCACTGAACTGATTCTGGGAGTGGAGGTTTCTTCTTGGTCTTCGGTGTCCATGGAGATTTAGAGTGTTCTACTTCTTGTGACGACTCTGGCTATGGACTATCGGCAGTAGGCCTTTGAGTTTTCAAGGTGACATCTTTATATATTGATTGAACCCAAAAATTGGTAGCTTGTTCTTGTGATAGCTCATAAATGTGATTTGGACGGTTATGCTTTTGCCTTAATGGCCCACCGCTTACTTCAAGGTGCTTTAAATGCGCCATCATACCATGAGCAGTATCTTTAATAGTCACTTTCCATATTTCCTTTGCAGCAGCGAATCCCCAAGGTCACAAATGTGGTTTCTACAGGGGGATGGTGGTCATATCGCACCATTGTACAGTAGTCTGTTTTATAGTCGCACACCCTCTTCCAACTGCTTGGGGTGCTGGGACTGAACCGTTGATAGATAGTCAAAAGGGCGAACCCTTCCTGCGGGTCCCCTAGTTCCTCATTGACCTAGGTGGCAAGCACCCTAGATGTGCTCCTGCTTCTATCACAAAATTATGGTGTGTGCGGCCCTGTGGCTTCTGGTGCAACCGTATCAAGGTAGGAAAGCTCGCCATGTTGGTTTCCTTGGGCCATTCCTTTTTGTCCTCTAGGGAGGCCACTTCTAATTGAAGTTTCTCGATGGCTTTGTCCAACTTCATACTATGGTCATGGATTCAGGCCTCAGTTTGTTCTAACTCATCAAGTCATCGTTTTGCACACCAAATGGCAGCCCACAATTGTTGAACCATGTCACGGATGCCATCTCTAGTGGGAGAAGCTATGCCTATAGTGTCTGATTGGGCCGCATGGGGGAGGTTCCCTCTAGCCTGATGATCCTGTGGTCCATTCTGGTTTGTTTGAGGTGTCGGTCACCCACCATACACCCGTATTCTTCGTGCTACCATTTTATGCCAACTTAACCGCTGCACGTACATTCCAATTTAGAATCGAAACTTTCTCATGTATCTGAGCTTCCCCTATCCTTCTATCAGTGTGTATGCCCTGTTTGCCAACGCACTGGGTAGTTCCTGTACTACACATGTGAGCTGGTCTTCAGTGGTCTCATCTTGCATTTTCGGGTGGTGTCTTTCTTCACATCATGCCAATTGAGTCACCCTATTACAGTTGAGTGTTGTAACTCCCTGCAATTGATTCTACCAGTGCTCCATTTCCACCTTAGAATCGATAGTGCAGATACTCTCACGTTCCCATGAGGTTCTTCTATTGTCATTGTAATGCATCCGACTGGGGTTCTGCGCCATTATATGATAAAGGAAATCCAATTCATCATTATTTTCCTTATCTCGTATGGTTTCTGTGTAGTGCTCCCCTTCTGCTGGGTCTAGCGGAACTACTACGTGAAGTGACTTCTTTTCGAAAGTCATCGTGCACCTTTTCAAGTTGATGATTCCGTTCATGTCGATGGCCCAATCAATCCCAAGCAAAGCAAGGTAAGGATTGATATCATTGCTAAGATCTATGACTTCGAAGTCGGTCTGGGTCGTTACACCATCGATATCCGCCGTCATCCCTTGCAATTGGCCCATTGGTAAGATTTTTTGTTGGTTAGCCATTCGTAGTTGAATTGGGGACCATTACAATACGGGCTTGCCTATACACTCCCAAGTTTGCTTAGGTAGTATATTTTCATCCTAGCCTAAATTCAAGATGACTTGATCCATCTCATAATCTCCTATTTGCGTTGTTATTCTCATTTCTCGTCTAGTGCGTAGGGCATGTAGTCCTATCCTCCAGACCACCAGGGGTTCACTGAATTCAACACTCTTGGTAATCAACTCCTATAGCCCTTGGATAGCCTTATGATTCCGCAGCAATTTCATGCATGCATCAAGAAAGGAGGTGATCATGTATGGTTCCATTTTGGCTTCTGTTTGGTCCTTCTCACCTGAGGTAGCAACTTTCGCGAAGCTGAGCTGATCTTCGTTTGGCCCCACCCTTCCTTGCTTTAGTTCAGCAATATGGTTGTTAGGTCCCTATAATACTAATGATTACCCCATTAATATTGTAGTTGTATCCCTTATTAACATTTTTGTGCCCCTATTGTCCCCATATTGTTATTACTGTGCCCCATAGAGACCCTCTATTGTTATTTTTGTGCCTTTATATTATTATTGTTAGGTCAGCTAGGTTATATTGTGACTCCTTAGACTCATATATATAGAAAGGAGGTTTTGTCATTTGAATCATCAAAGAATCATTCATTTTTGTAATGTAAAGGAGGTTGCCCCCTCGAAGAGGCTGAATTCTAAGGCGTTGATCTATCTTTTCTATCTTTTTGTGAGCTAGTTTCAAAACATTTGGTATTAGAGCTTTGGATTCTAGGGTTTCACTGCTCCAAATGGGTCATCGTGGCATTTTCGCTACAATTTTTTTTGTTTTTTTTTTTTTTGTTTTTGCTATGTTTCAGAAGCGAAAAAAAAAATTTGAGATGAAATCATACTGAACCTTGGGTACAAATTTCAAAGCTTTACGTGCTATATTTGCGGAGATATGATCTAAGGAAATTGGTCTTTTTGCAGACTCCTGAATTACATTCCAAACAGGTGACTTGGGGAAAATCTTCATAATTTTCTCTTTAAGCATCAAATTGAAATTTCGTAAGAAGGTACAAAAAGAGGATAGACTGTAGTTTCTTGTATATATTTTTCAGAGCCAAAGGTCAAAACAGGGACACATAGCACGTCGTACAAGTTCACTCTTCTTAACTAGTCTATAATCAGGTCACTGTGGGAGATTTGTCATAACTCTTCCTTGGAGAATCCAATTGGGATCAGACTGGTGGCATTGGAAAGAGAACACAAAGGGCTACTAAAGATCACAATTTCAAAACTAGATGATCTGAAATTACAGAGATACATTAGAGGCAATATCAAGCTCCTATAAAGTGAAAAAAGGTGTGTAGATTTTTTTAAATTTTTGCTTAAGCTTGGTTTGAAAAATTATTTTGAAGGAATTCAAAGGGCATAGTAGAGAATTATTATTGGTAACTGATGCCCCGAGGAAGGAAAATGCAAACACCTAGTAAGCAACCTGAAAGCTCTAGCATGACTCATGAAGAAGAGGAAAAAATGCTACATGATATATCAAAAATACAAGACCAAGTGCAACAAATTTCACTCTCACAAAAGCTAACAGAAGCTAAGATAAATGGCGTGGAAGCTAAGATTGACAATTTGACGATAGATTTGAAGACAGATTTGACAAATTTTCTACAAGAAATACTTAATAATGGTGAAAGGGTAGTAAAGGAAACTCATGATGCGCACAAAAGAAATGTTAATCATGATTTCATAGACTCTAATGTTGGATCTAAGACCCACCATATTCCAAAAATTGATATGAGGAAATTTGATGGCAAGGATCCCGCAACATGGATATTACAGATGGAGCAATTTTTCGATCTCAATAATGTGCAAAACACACAAAAGGTACGTATGGCAACTTTATATTTGGAACCAAATCAATTTGTATGGTATCAATGGCTTTGCTCTCGTAAACAATTTAACACTTGGGCAATTTTTACGGAAGAATTGATGGCACATTATGAGGATACAAAAAGCAACACTTTTTTTAGCCAATTGATAAGTCTCAAACAAAAGGGTTCAATAATGGAGCACATTGAGGAGTTCCAAAAATGAACATAAGGGTAAAAGATATTCCAGAGGAGCATAGGATTGATGTGTTCATAGGGTCTTTAAAGGATAATATCCAACATGATGTTCGCCTTTGGGAACCTGATTCATTAAAGAGGGCATTCAGGTTAGCAAGAAAAATGGAAAGCAAAATATGGCAACCAGGAAGCATACCACTCACAACTATAAAGACGGAAGTGTTGTTTCCCCTAGTCTTCCACAACCTATAAGGTTGACACCACAACAATTGGAAGAAAAAAGAGAAAAGGGCTTTGTTAAAGTTGTGATAGCAAATATACTAAAGGTCATAAGTGTGCTGAGAAGAAATTATTCTACATAGATTGTGAAGAGGAAAAAGAAAATGAGCAATAAAGGTCAAAAGAAGAGGATATACTCCAGGAACAAAGCCTAGATAAAGAAGAAATGAATCCGACCATATCTTGTAATACATTGGCTGGAATTACCACTCCTAAAACCATCGAGATAGAAGGAAAAATCAAGAAGAAAAAGATAATAGTGTTGATTGATTCAGGAAGTACCCACAATTTTATTCATTTAAGGTAGCAAAAGAATTGAATTGCTTTTTATATCCAACACCAGAGTGTCAAGTGATGGTTGCAAATGGAGGAATAATAAATTGCTCTGGAAAGTGCCATAATATC
>APFE030787233.1:179321-191597 GCA_000404065.3 Pinus taeda
ACACTTTTTTGAAGGAGAGGGGCATGTTAGGTCCCTACAATACTAGTGATTACCCCATTACTATTGTAGTTGTATCCCTTATTAATATTGTTGTCCCCCTCTTGTCCCCATATTGTTATTACTCTGCCCCATAGAATCCCTCTATTGTTATTTTTGTGCCTTTATATTATTATTGTTATGTCGGCTAGGTTATATTGTGACTCCTTAGACTCCTATATATAGAAAGGAGGTTTTTTCATTTGAATCATCAAAGAATCATTCATTTGTGTAATGTAAAGGAGGTTGCCCCCTCGAAGAGGTTGAATTCTAAGGCATTGATCTATCTTTTCTATCTTTTTGTGAGCTGGTTTCATAACAATGGTTCCCCATAGGAGGGTTTCCTCACTCCCCTCCTCCATTCCCTCCTTCCATTGCGCCATTCCTTTGCACCATATTTATACTAGTGTCCTCTTTGCAAGGTTCTAAACACATCTTCCGAACCTGGTTTAGGCCCACATAAGCCAACAAATCCCATAGCTATAGGCCCTTTTCGTAATATCCCATGAAGCGCAAACTAAGGTCTCACCCAAGGTAGCAGAGGAGGGTGTTGGAACCAAGTTTCCATACCATGGGGATGCCTTGGATGTGAGATGGGGCTCGTGCGTTATTCTGCAGCCTCATGCTATGCCAGATTTGCGTAGATTAGAATACCCTTATCGTGCTTATTACAGATTGAATCACTTATTACTGGTTTGATCTAGTTAAAATGGTCTTTAAGCAAACATTTATTACTTTTGGTTAGTTCGAACATCAAGATTAACCCAGTTTACATGTATTCAACTGTAGCAAATGTAGAAATCATAATAGTTCATTTGTCATAAAAGAGTAAATTCGTAATCAACACAGAATTCAGAGGAAACTTATCTTTATTATCAATCTTCAACAATACATCTAGATCCACCTTACGCACTCAGCTGCAGGGATCCGCACACATAGCTGCGGACTTTCCAGTCCTCTGCACACACAGATGCAAAGCCTCTCCCTTCTACCTTACTCCCTTGACTCGAACTTACAACTGCTCTCAGAATATTCATCCATTACATATTTGGGCCAAAAACCAAAAGTTTTTCTACCTTTCCCTCATAGAGCCTCACTCTATTTATACTTTTCCTTGGCCCACGATCCCACCGCGGGCCGAATCAATTACTATTTATTTACACTATTTTCGGGCATACTACCCTTTGACTCAACCTACTATAGCTCGCACTCCATGCTTTCCATGGAGTCTTTTACCCTAATATTACCCAAAATTTTGGGCTTCGCACCCCATACTTGTTCCGCGGGGCTTCCGCTACCCAACACTCCTTCAAATGTTCCTATCAATTGGTTTGTGAAATGGGTGGTGCTTACATCATCACTTGAGTGGAATCATTAGAATTTTTTTCTTTTCAAAATTTTACCTCTAAAATTCCTACTTTTATCAGTGCATGTTATATGACCTAAGCCTGACTACTGAGGGTAGACACATCACTGGTTCCATAGGATGTGTGCATAGGTTCTTACTTTTCGTCTTCAATATCCATCTCTCACGAATTCAGGTATGCATATGCAACCATATATTAGTGTGGTAGTGTTATTTGACTGCCTCCCCAACAACAACGCCAAAATGTTGGGGAAAATTAATTGCTTATAAAAACACAACTAATCACCTAGACATTAATTAACTTAAGGAACATGTTTTTATTTCAAGGAAATTGAAAAAATATATGCAAGAAAATACCAACAACTAACACTGGTTCTACATGATTTTGTTTTACACTATCAAGCTCATTTGACAAGAAATAAAATGTAAGAGTTGAAAAAGAATACTAAATTAAAAAGAAGAAAGTAAATGACAAGAAAAGAGTTATGATAATCACACAAATTAAATCAATACTGAATTAAACCATACCTTGTAGAATTGGAAATTTAAGATATTTCACTCAAAAAAATTCAAATGCTAATCTAGAGCAACAAATTAAATGAAATCTAGAAATTGCAGGAAACAACAAATCTAAAAAATCCAGTAGACAACAAATTACTTGAATAAAAGGAAATTTACTTTAAAGAACAACCATTGAAATTCAAAGAAACAAGCACATAACGAAACTACTTTAGATGCTCAAGGCAACACCTCATCCAAGGTAGCAGGCCCAACTGCCCAAGGCTCAGTTCTGCCTTGAGAAATAACTCAGATCCAATTACAAATAATAGATGTAGAACTCAATGTATAACTTCCTTTATTAAAACATCTCTGAGAAATAATTACAAGAGAATGAAATTCTTAGCTTCAAACTCCACAATTGTTCATCCTCTCCCCTCCCCCCCCTCTTTGATGTCTGTTTTCACTTAAATACACAGAGAGCAAAGGGAAGTTACAACAAAGTTGATTACAAACATATTTCTATTACAAATTTGGATCTTAGAACATAAATTGATCAACAAGATTAGATCTGAAATATCTCTCCATCGTGATTCATCTGGAACAAGTTGAATCTAGTATTGCAATTGGAAGAATTTGGAAATGGTGCA
The DNA here is from genome assembly GCA_000404065.3 of Pinus taeda. Taxonomy (NCBI): domain Eukaryota; kingdom Viridiplantae; phylum Streptophyta; class Pinopsida; order Pinales; family Pinaceae; genus Pinus; species Pinus taeda. The sequence goes on from APFE030787233.1 coordinate 181,872, forward strand.
ACAACAAATTTGCAAAAATGAACTTCTAATAACCTTGTGTTTCTCTCAATCAAAATTGAATTTTGGAATACTCATTGGAAAACTAATGTGGTCCGTTCTGCACAAAACCCATGTATCTAATTTTCAAGATTCATCTTCATTTGCTCGAAACTTCCAACTCAAAACTGTCACTTTTTATCCCAATGAATTTTTGAGTTGGAATATTTTATTATGATTTGGATATTAAATTTGTAATCTAGAAGGGATATTGGAGGCTAAAATAGTGGGTGATGTTATGAAAAATTCATTAATAAACCATCATTTGAAAAATCATGCATAATAATCATCAATTTATTAAAAATAAAGGAGAACAAATATTATCTACTCACAAGAGCATAAATAACTATAAAATGGAATTATATGATAGATTACGATAAATTACATGATAAATAATATTAGAAATGGATGAAATAGACATTAAAAAGTGATAATAATAATGACAAATTAGTGTCCCAACAGGTTCCACACAATACAATATCCAATGTGGGTATCCTTTGATGTTCTAGTATATAGCTTCAAATTCTTGTATAAAAATATCACCTTAGATATTCCATCAAAACAAGGTGGATTTTGCACCTCAGTCCCTATCTAGAACATCACTCTAGTGATGTGTGTGCACCTCTGTAAACTAACTTGATGTAACATGTTCTACCAATTTTCTAATGCTTCCTTTGAATCAGAGGTACATGACCCAATACTATGCCATCTTAACACTTCATCAGCTGCGAAAGTTGTGTAATCCTCTCCTCAAGTTGTCACATTATAGATATTTTATAGCTATTCCTAACTCAACTCATATTTAACAGATCAACATACCAGTCTCCTTCCCGAGGATCCAAAGGTGTTATCACTCAGATATCTCCACCTTCAAAAATCATCTGCATCTTCTTCAAATTAATGATCACTTGATTTTCAAATTCCCAATTTATCCCTAAAAAGGCATGGTATGGACAAATTTCATCTACAATATTTATGACTTCAAAATTAGTAGTGCTCAACACCCGATCGAGATCAACTGATGCTCCCATCAGTATAACAATGGGAAATATATGGTGTTGATTCACCAATCTCAATTGAATGGGGGACTAAGTCAACTTTGGTTTTGCCATCATCTCCAAAGTACTTTTTGGAAAAATATTTACATCAGAGCCCATCTCCAATATAATATTGTCCATTTCATATTCCCCAATCAGTGCGCCAATTTGGAATTCTTTACTAGTTCTCTTTATGGGAGCTACCTGGTTCATTATGCATGGTGATCATTTTGTAGTGGCTATTTTAGATTCATTGGCATACTATTCTACTAGCGTCCTAATTTTTTCTAGGGCCTGCATATCCTTCACTAAATCTGTGTAGCTTTGAAGCAAATTTCAAACTGGATCTGTTGTTGTCACCAATTCTCTACCTACGGTATCATCATAGATAGTTGGCATGACTACTTCATAAATTCCCTCTGGCTTTCCCCATTCTACATCAACCATTTCACTCCTTACCTCTTAGTACGTTGCCTTTTCCCAAATGTGATCGAACTTTAGAGGAGGTTGAGGTTCTCTTCTCACCCATTGTAGCTTTGACATCCTAGATGTCACAACATCTGCCCTAGTTCTAATATCTCCTTGAGTCATCATGCCAACCCACAGTTGCGTTTTTTTGGGTTTGAAAATTATCATCTACACATTTGGTCCCTTCTTCTCTTTCCATTTAGCAATAAATTATGGAAAATTCTCAATCAAATGGTTTAATGCCCTACAATAAGTACACATGAAGTAGGGATTAGTGCAATCCCACACAAGATGTCCCTATTGTCCATAATTGTAGCAAACTATAATTACTCTACCTTGTCTGAATCCTCCTCTTCCTAAGTTTGTTCCTCCTAATCGTTTAGCGGCCATTCCTTGCACTCGCCCTAGTAGATTAAATTGTCCGGGCTAGTTCTTCTCTACTAGATTGAAACTAGTTGGCATTGTTTTAGTCCCTTTAGTTCCCTGTACTTGAAGTGAGTAAAAAAGTGTGCTCATGTATTAACTCTAATGTGTGATCATTGTGGATATCACGTCCAACATATTTGCAAAAATCACAAAATAGAGAGCAGGTCATAGCTCATATTCTTGCATTATTTAGACAAATTTGAGGGGTGTAGCCCCACACTCAACATATTTCACACCACATCCCCCTACCTTATGAAAAAGGATTCATTACGCCAATTACCATATAATTTTTCAGCAACTTACATTCACTCCTATGGTGGCCCTCTGTTCGGCATATGATGCACCATACATCTTCTCACTTTTATTTTCCCTTACTCAAGTCTTGAGGTAACAAGTTCAGTGTTGCCAACTGTGACTATACCTGATTCATGGCATTGCTTTCTCCAATTCCTGCTAGTGAAGCCTTAAACTTTAATGTGATATCTAATGCCTCTAACTACATACCTATCCACTAATGCATCAATGGTATCCTAATGTGGGTAGCAGTTCGGTAATAAACCACTCTTTCTGTTGCACATCTAGAATTTTAAACATCAGTTTGTCCTTCCAAATATTAAATCATTGACAAAATTCCCAAATCGACACACTTGAGCCCTGCTTGATCTCCTTCAAATAATTAATGCATTGGGACTCATATTTCCACTTCTATAATTCCCTTATTAAGCTTGTTTAACCTTATTCAAGGTATTTTTCTATCTAGCTAGAGTCGCACTCTTGAACTTCATATACCATGTCAATGCATAGTCCCTAAAAGTTTCTTCAAGCTATGTAATATTTTTCTCCTCATCATGGACCTACTTGGTTGTCAAGACAACCTCACACACAAACAAGTGTTGATATGGTTCTTCATTCCCAACACCACGAAGCATAGGAATTCTTAGTTCCACACCCAAAATTGAGTTTTGTGCAATACCTCCTGACAAAGTACTTCCACTTGCACCTACTGAACCACTGGAAAACTGTGCGCTCATTGTCACACTAAAATAATATTGATCACCTTACAATGATACAAATTGACCAATTCCACTGCTGCTAGTACCTCCACATCCTTGACAATAATTACCTTCTACACTAGTCATGACAGTACGTTGACTTCTTACAACTTGATTTCTAGAGGCATGTGGGGTCATGGGTTTCACACCAGGCATGATCTAATTCCACTATCCAAGATCCAAAGACTCTGTGCTACATGGACTTAGCTACTCTCCTTCCTCTTCTTCTGTGTGTGGTGTACCAAATTGTGTTCCTTCATAGCTCTAGTCACTAGTGTTCTTCTTCATTCTACGATGGCCTCTCCTAGACCCTCTCCTTGGGCTTATCATTTCAGTAGGCATTGACAATGACTAGCTTCCTCCTGCATCACCCCATCAAAACCTCCATCCACTCATCAAAGTACCACTCTCAAAACTCTCTATCTCCATATTATCTCCTCACCTTCACTTACGCAACCCCACACTTACTGTGAGCCTCCACCATAATCTTCCTACCTTTTATCATTTTCCTTTCCTCAAATCATCTCTTGGTTCTCCCCCATTTCCCTTGGTGCATGAGTGGTTTAGCCACTAATTTTTTTTGATTCAATCGAAAGAACTTTGTGGTAGTATAAAACATCTTAATAGCTAATGGTAATGACCGTATAAATATGCCTCACAGTCACTTCATAAACATTATTTTTGTCGTATTATAATATATTGTCGCTTCCACCACAAACTCAACAATGTACCCCTCCAATTGACTTTCAAACTAAAAATCTATAACCTGTGAAATTTTATTACATAGTGTTGGCAACTGACATACCTCCTTTGGAGTCCACCTTCTTGGTGCATTGTGGTGATATGTTGGATTGTTTTAATATTCGGGATTTCTTCAAGGAAATCTTCATGCAATTTAGTAAACACATGCTTCTACAACCATTCCTCTATACTTTGTCTTTTATCCCTGATCTCTTTCACTGTAAAATCATTTTCATTTTGCTTGAACCATTGAGTAATCTCCTCCTTGGTTGGATTCCATGGCTTCCACATGCCTACCAAAAAACAATCCCATCACACAACCAACCTAGTCCTAGCAACAAAAACTTTTATTGGTGTGTAGGATTCTAACAAGCCCAATATCTATTACATAGCTGGCCAATAGAGCACACTCAGCATCAACACTTTCGACAACACCCATAGCGTGGGTGAAGTCTCACCCAAGATTCTAATGGGTGATTTTCAAAACCAGGTTTCTATTGTTTGAATAGATTGTTGAGATCTTAAGGCACTAAAATTCAAACTATAAAGTATGACCTAGACATCTACTGGAAAGACATTGAACTATCATGATAGAACTACACACCATGCATGACCTATAGAATTTTGTGTTAAGTGGTTAGCGTACAAGTCACAGGTGACAATATCTTGAAGTCTGACCTGACTTAGGCCTCTCAATATTTGTATCGATATAAAAAACACAAGGCCCCATTCACTATGACGACATTGTAAAGTATTAATTCATTACCATACCTTCATCTAACATGGTCATTCAAGACATTTAGACATACTTCGAGCAATAACAGAACATTATACATGTATTGAGTTGACGTGCCATAACTAGACAAACATACACATGCATTGAACAATATATCATGGAAAACCTAGCCATAAATTATATTACTTCATTATAAACAAGTAGAGGTGCTAGGCTCTACAACAAAGGTACCATGTAATATGCCTCACCAACCATCATTCTATGCTCAGAGAACAAAAATGAATACGTAGGAAACACAAAACCTTACAGTATTTAGTATAGATGTTTTTCCCTACATCATGAGTTACAGAGTAACTATAGACTCAGATGCTAACACTTAAGACTAATAACACAAAAAGGAAGATAGATTCACAAATAAACTCTGATCTTCAGTAGCTACAGTCTAATCATCCTTCATTTGTCATCCGATCATCTAATCATCTCACCAACCCTTGATTTGTGTCGAGCCCATTCATTTATCATCTCTTGTTGGCTTCTTGGACATTCTCAACTTGTTCCCTCAATCCCCCATCTTTCCTCTCAACTGATAAGCCATTAGGATATTATCTGATGTTCTCCCTTAATTGTCCCATGTTTAGCTAAACGTCTGATGAAAATATCCCCTACCCATTCATTCCACTTCCACCAATCTTCCTCTATCTGTAAATATCTCTAACCTCCATTTCCATGGCATCCCTCTCCTCCTTCTCCATTAATTGTGAAACCCTAACTAACTAATCTTATTTGCATGCATCCCCACTCTCTGAACGTGACCGTCCTCTTCTTACATAGTACCTCCTTGAATTGAATCTCTTCCTCATGTGTTATCTCCCTCTTCTAGACACCCTCTGCTTCTCTTCCCACACTCCTTTATCCCCCTGCGCTGTCACCTACTTTAACAAAAATAAAATAAAAAATATTTCTAGCCTCCAACAATCATATTGATGTCATTAGTTGACACCATTTTCACCATGGCTTCTACATCTTCATCCTACTCTTAATCATTGGCCAATGGGATAGAACCATCTTTCCTATTGTCATTCATCCATGTTTTCCTGTACCCACATCACTTGTATGAAGGAGGGGTCCTAGGAACTTGTGCCTTTCATGAATTCCTTTATTATTTGATTTTTCCCTGGGTGAGAATTTTAACATTAAGTTCCACCACTAGCCATTTCTTTATCTCTTAGGCTCTTGATCTTGAGGCCTTGGGACCTTTGACAAAATCACTAATGGGAAAAAGGGAGAGACGTGAATTTTTACACAACAATTAATGGGAACAAATCCCATCTCTTATGAGCTTGAAAAATGGTTCCCACGACAACTATTACTTCCACCTATGCACAACTAGCCTTGAGAATGTTCGAACGCCTAAGATGATCTAGGTCGATGATTATTTGTTTTAGGGGTAGATAGGAAACTTGGATTAAAATGAGGACACCCCCTATATGCTTGAACATTAGCAAGGGGCTTTCTCTCTATTGTCATTTAGCGAATCTCAACTCCCATGCCACTTTCACACCAGGTATCAATCACTGTCATGGATGAGTTTTTTGACAAACGAATGAGTGACTATGATTAAAATGAGGATGCCCTTAGGTGCATGAAAGTTAACAAGGGAGGTGTGGTCACTCTATTTATTTTTATGTGGAACCACAAACCTGAAACATTTCCCCTTCAACAATCCAAATTTTAACCAGAATAGCTTTCAATCCCGAGGGTCTTTTTTAGAGTGTCATACACTATTGTAAAGGTCATTTTGAGATCCGCCCAGCTGAGCACTTTTCTAGCTAAATTCAAGCATATCTCTTGAGGTAGAAATTCCTTCAAATATATTCTCCATAAATCACATTTGACATCAGTGACAACATTTTCCCCATAGTTAAGTAATTCACATTAAGCCCCTATATGTTAGTGCTCGTAAATGATATTGGACATTCATACATTTTCTTATTTTCTTATGTGATCATTAATACAAGGGAATAACTAGATACATATATGTATCGATAGAAGTCTTAATTAAAATATGGATCTTACAATGTCAAGGAAAAACTAATGGTAGCTTTTATGTTTTCAAAAAATCATTTTTCGTATAAGTTCCATCAAAATACAATTTTTTATATTTTTTTTCCTACTAGTTCAATTATTTCAATAAAATCAGACATAAAACTTCTAACAAAGTCTATCTTACCAAAGAAATACTACATGGATTTCTTATTCATATGCACAGGAGTCCACATAATGTATTTTGTTTGTCTTTGTATCAACCAAATTGCATCTTTAAAAATTACGCTCCTCAGGAACTTACCCACCAAAATTACAACAAATATCTTCTAATATGTTGTACTTTTGCATATGTTATTCATGATCTTCTCCATTAGTTAAATAATACGATAAAATTTTGTAAGTAAACCAAAACACTTTTGTTGATTACCCCTTGAAATATATGCCCGTAGCTTGTTGAAACATTTCTCCATCATTGATTAGTATGAAGAAAATTTCGTATTATACAAAATTTCCCTATTTCATGTTAAATGTATCTTTTAGTTGTTCTGCAATTGCTACTAACCATTACTTATGACCAAAAATCCCATCCAAAATTGAAATATTTTTTTTTATTATGGTACATGTAATAAAACCTACACCATCAAGGGAACATGATAGTTGGTTTTAGTTGATTCTCTTTTAAAGTTTTAGAAATCCACACAGTGTAATTCTCTCTGATTTCCTTCTAATAGGAACAAGGACCATGTAAGTGTTGAACTTTGAATATGATATTTCCATTTAGAATATTTTTTATATCTTTATAGATTAACCGTTCTGGAGCTGGATGTGTCTTTCTCAATTTTTTTTTTGGAATGAGGTTCTAATGAGCACATCGTTTTGTTTAGATAAGTGAATGTAGGTTTAATTTTCCATTTGTGAAAAGCATGTTTCTAAGTTAATGGTTGTATTAGGGGATTTTTGATGTCTTAAATTAGTCTCTTAATGAAAATAATAAAATAGGTTTTTATCAATTTTAAAGGAAAAATTATTTTTTAATTGTATTTTCATCTTATTCTCTTTATAGTTTTACTCAAATTAAATGTAGACACTTGTGTGATGCATAATTAAATTCCATATCCAAGAAGTATCCACTCTACATACATTGGAGTAGAATTAGACTAAAAAAAATTGAAAATACATGAAAAAAATGTCATTTTTCATGATACATGTTTTTTTCATGTATTTTCAACTTTTTCAATGTGGGTCTTCTTGAAAGTATGAAGAATGGGTACTCATTGGATGAAGAATTTAATTCTACATCCAAGAGTTTATTACACTTGACATTTAAGGAAACCTATAATAAAATAAGCTAAAATACAATTAAAAAAAAAATAGTTTTCTTCTTTTTGCTCCAAAATTATTTACGCCTCGGCACATCATATTGAATCTTATTGGTTCTTTTAAAGTGAATTTTGTTCATCATTTTTAGTTTTGAGGCTCTTTTTGGCCTCAAAACAATTTAATGATTGGCTAATTAATTACCTCAATAATTAAAAAAATTACACATTAAATGTCAACCTAGGGTTTAGATGCTTGTGAGTTGTCGTGCACTTTATTTGTATGTTTATAATTCACTAATTTGCACTAATCTATTTAATAAAATTCTAAAAGAAAAAAATTCCACATTAATCTACAAATTTAAAATAACATTGTGGAAATAAAACACACCCCACATCATAAATCTAAATTTAGCTCAAATCACTCTTGGAAATGATAATGTACTTCAACATCAATCATAATAGTGAAATCCTGTTGTTACCATTTTATCTCTTTGTATCATTTATGTACTTCCTTTTTCCATGAATCACAACTCCCATTAATGGCATTTTTGGCATTTTTGGCATCTTTAATAAAAAAGTTTTAAGATCTTTACTAAAAATTAAAAATTAATCTGATCAAAAGTTCCAATATTTTTTTAATATCGAAGATGGTTGATTAATGATCCTAGATCCATGGAATATCTTTAGTGGTTGAAGTTAAATTTGAATTATGGACCATATAGATTTGGAATAATTATAGCTTACTACAGGCATAGTAAATTAGAAATATCTTCCAATATAAAATGTGGGTTGTTAAGAATTTTTGTGTAGATGTTTATTTCAATTTGGTGACGCGTCACATTAAAATATCAAATATCTAATTTTTGGATATTCAAATATGAATTTGTTTATGAGTTTCCCTTAATTCTATAATAATCAACAAACCGACTCATTTTCAAAAATAAATACAATTATAATATTTTGTAATGTTGAATTATAAATTCACATAAAATACTAAAAGACATGCCATTAAAAACACCTTAATGGTAAATCTTCTATATAAGCATTAAAATTGATTAGTACAAGGTTATGGTTAAGAAAAAAGGGAAAATAATGTCAAAATATGGTTATTTTGGGCCTCAATAATTCTCTTGGGATTTGCTTCCAAATAAAAAATAATAAACTAACAATTCATAGGAAAGCTGATTATTTAAACATTTTTTTTCTATATTCTTTTAGTATAGCATCATTTCCAAAACTATGAATTCTTTAGAAATTTAATTGATTTTGGGGTTTGTCAATAGACTTTCACAATCTTGTAGTGTTCGCATGCTCTTCATCATTAGTCACAACATCACTATGAGCTATCTTCAATAGCTAGAAATTAGATAATATATTGGTCATCATTGAAGACTTGCTATGTAGTAACATTCTTTGGAATTGATGGGATAAAATAAGTTTGAAAGAGAATCCATCAGCTAATGGGACTAACTTCAAAGTAACATTATCAAAAGTATTAGTGACTGCATTCTTGGGTGAGGAATGAATTAACACTATATGTGAATATGTGAATGTTATATTTCTTTAACAATTATCCCCACATGTTATTGTTGTACCGTGCATGTAAGGGAGGCCTAGACAAACCTACCTTTCCTTGGGGTTCATAGGAAAATCTCTTAATTTCCTTTTTGTGGGTATCTTTTAGTTCATCTTTGGCCTATTTTTGGTTTTTTAAGCCAATAGTGTTCGGCCCATTCTGGTTAAGAAATCTAATTTGGTTTAATGAATTAGGGTTTTCAATATTTTATAATGTTATATATTATATTGAAAAGGTAAAATTAATACAACGAGTATTAGAGATATAGCTCTAAATAGATGCAAGTTTT